>JAUMHD010025697.1:2314-44050 GCA_032359135.1 Ulvella scutata | reverse complement strand
GAAACACAATGCCACGACCACGAGCCAGGGCACAACTCAGATACTGCCTACTGATTCGCAACCACAGACCACGATCTGACATCCCATATATTCCCATCTCATTTAATTTTTTACAATTCACATCTGACATGCAATATAATTCACATTGCATTAATATTACTTAATTGCGGATAGTAGATTGCGGTGTGGTTTGTTGAGGTGTATTGGCTATGGATCCGGAACCTTAGGCGTGGTTGAATGTGTGGCTGTTCTCAGGATCTCAGGCCTGAGATCAGGGTTCCTTCACGTCCTGCTTTCCCGCTTCGGCATCGACAAGGGCCCTTGTCGACCTTGCAAGGGCGCGGTTGCCGACAACATTGTCATGTGATGTTAAAAATTATCGCCGCATATACGAATTCAATTCATTACGGCACTGTTCACTGTGAACACGTATGTGAGGTCACTGACCGCGTCCTCGTCGATGGAATCACTATGAGTGGTAGGCCAGGTGGTCGGGCACAGTGCTGCAACGTGGTATGTCTTGCCTGCGCCTTTTTCTTCTCCCGGGAAGCACTGCATCATGATGCGCCTGAAGCAATGCATTAAACACACACGGTCAAGATGAGCCATCACGTGCCACTGTTCAAACCTTCAGGGGTGCTTGCGGGGTGTGGCTCCCGATTGGCGTGGCCCCCAAGTGGTCTTCTGTTCAACGATCTTTTGACTGATTTCACGAACAGACTGCAGGGGAACAGAGCTGGCAGGCGTGGAATGCACCACAAATGTGCAGCCAGGTTCCTCCCTCCCCAAAGGTGACTTGGGGAGTAGGCGCGCTGCATGCGGGAGGACGTATTGCGACAGGAACTGCGTCTCTCCACACCCCCCACCTGTAACCCGCGCCACCTATGCGTACCATGACTGGATGCATGTGCCGTACGTCACAGTTTCATGCACATATGTTTCATATCTGTTGCGTAAGCATGACATGCATGACGTCTGCCTGAGATCACAAGGCAACAGCTTTTGACTAGTCAGTACTGTGAAATCTCATACGCGCAGGCGCAAGCTTGCGGCAGTACTAGTGGGAGAATTGGTCTCAGGAGGACCGCACTACCCGCCCGGATGCATACGGGTATGCGCCCATGGTGTGTGTACTGTGGACTGCAGCAAAGCCTGCACTTTCCCAGCCACTCTCCACCGAGGTTCGTTGCGAGACTGGGGTTTATAGGCATTGGCATTGTAGGGCCAGTGGATGGTAGCTTTTTACCTCGGTTGATGTAGCAGGGTTCTCGACATGTAACTGTTTCCCTTTCTGGTTGTCGGCTTACCACAGGGTTACATCGCAGATCACCGCCGTCAGCGGGCCACGACGCGACAACAGCATTGAGTACATCACAGCCTGCATGTACGTCACTAGATGTGGTAGCAAGGCAGGGACATGCAGGTGAAGCTATATCATTCTTAAGATCCAGCGCTGCGCAGGCCCTGGTTCGTATGCGTCACTTCCGTGTGCACACGGAACGCGTGTGGCCGTATGCGGCCGCCGCATAGCCAACAACGGTGACAGCAGACCCAGCAAGCCCACATCCATTGCAGACAACATTGTTCGGCTACATCCATTGCAGCAAATACTGAATCATTTTTCAGAGCACAGCAAAGCAGGTGGCTTGATTGCCAGTGCGAGGCTGCGAGGCACGCAGCCTGACCAATGGTGTGGTTGCGGCAAGTGACGGCGGATCAGATGATCTCGCCATCGGTGATATGTGGACATTTCCAATAACATTTTCGCTCGAGTGAAGTGATGACTTCTCACGTTGCAATTCCAGGCATGCCGCAGTGTGCCTCGTGTCTGGTTCCATTTGATTGTCACAGCATGACTGGTCCATCATGCGATTGCTGTGTTAGTTCATCCTTGCGTCACTGCGCACCACGGCGAATGGCGGCACGATTTTCTGCTCGTTCTAGCGCACATGATACGCATGCGGCAACGGTGTGATAACACGCAAGCTTATCACTGTCAGTTGCTGCGACGTTATACTTCGCCCTAAGCAACGATAAGCAATAACTGCTGAATGTAACGGCGCAAACCACACCGTTATTCTTGCTCACCAGTAATGTATAGCATGGTTGACGGTATCTAACCGCTCGATTCATCAGCCGCATGCGTGGCCCAGGGTTGCCTCGGATGAAAAAAAGGGAATCGACGAATGCTTCATGGTGCTCGACCCCATATATTGCCTTGCCCAACACACATCAGCACAATCAGCAACTTTGCTTCTCTTCTTCGACTTTCCTCCCAACTTCTAGCAGTCGTTATCAGTTGTCTCAAGACCTTCTCAACATGGCTCGTCTGAACACAGCATCGCAGCAGAGGCCTCTGGAAGAGCTCGCCACCCCGCAGGCCCTCGAGCCCATCTTTCGCTCTATTAAGATTGGACGTATGGAGCTCAGTTCTCGTGTGGTTTACGCGCCACTGGCTCGCTGCCGTGCGCTGAATACTATTCCTTCGAGCATGGCTATTCAGTATTATGCAGGTGCCGTTCCGCCGACCCCTCCGACACCCCCGTTTTGTGCTTACACTCTCCTCTTCGTACTGTACACTGCAGTGGACAAAATGGCGAGATGTGCACACTGTACATTCAGTGCTGTATAGATTTACGCTGTGGCAGCTACCGTGATCATTCAATGCGCGGCAACGCGAGTTTGCGGGATTATGGGGCATTGCCCATGACGCTCCATGCCTGACTTCTGGCATGTGGGAAGCCATCATGTTACTCCTGTTCCAGTTAAAGTTGGAATCATCCGATGCAAAGAATCCGATCTCACCCCGTACTGCGCAGCTACTGTGCGCCCCAGCCAAAAAGCTCGAAACTTCGAAAAATCGACCTACTACGTGATGTCTTGGCGTGTCAACTTGCCCAACTTGTGCTCCATAAGTGAATACGTTATCCTACTGTACCCCAACCCACCCCCACACGCACGTGACTCTGCGTGATGTAGTTTCTGTTCCGCAGGCATTGTGCATAAATGCTTGAGTGCTGTGCAGAGCGCGCCAACCGCGGGCAGCTGATGGTCACGGAGGCGACGGTGGTGAACGAGTACGGCCACGGAGTACCCAACTCACCTGGCATCTACACCCAGACGCAGGAAGACGCTTGGAAGCCCATCGTTAGCGCTGTACACTCCAAGGGCGCCTTCTTCTTCTGCCAGCTGTGGTACTGCGGCCGCGTGAGCCACTCCTCGTACAATCCCGGTACGGCGCTTGCCCAAACTACATGCACGAGCTTGCAGGGGGTGCTCGCGGCGTGCACATGTTTCCATGTGTGAGTCAAATTCCGACTTCATCACCTGATCTTGATGTGCAGGGAATGTGCTCCCGATGTCCGCCTCCAGCGTGCCCATCTCTGACGGCACAACCTCCATCTGCCCCAACACCTTCCAGCCTCTTGAGTTCGAGGTTCCAAAACCCATGGAGGCAGAGGACATCGCTGCTCTGGTGGCCTCCTTCCGCAAGGCTGCACGGGCTGCCATCGAGTGCGGCTTTGATGGAATTGAGGTCCACGGCGCCAGCGGCTACATCATCGACCAGTTCTTGAAGTCCAGTTCCAATAAACGCACTGATGAGTATGGTGGCAGCGTTGAGAATCGCTCAAGGCTGTGCCTGGAGGTGCTGGACGCCATCGTTGAGGCGCGCCCCCACCCCGCGCCGCCTGCGTACATGACTTGTGTTGTGTTACAATGTAGTACATGTTTGTCAATCGCACACCCATGTCTGGGCAGTGTCTGCACACGTTGATACATCATATATCTCCCAAGTGCCCTGCTTGATTCTTGTGCTCTAAACGTTTTGGTGTATCTCTTTTGCGTGACGCCTACCATGAGCATGGAGAGCAGCGTGTGACAGAGGGATTGGCGTGCAGGAGATCGGAGCTGACCGTGTGGGGATTCGTTTCAGTCCCTATGGCAACTTCAACGACGTCACTGATGAGGATCCACACTCACTGTACACGTATCTCTGTGACCAGATCCGCCAGCGGGGCGTGGCGTACGTGCACATGATCGAGTCGCGTGTCAACGGCGCCACCGACCTCGACGTCTCCTCCCCTCAGGTGCACCCCCCACATTTCGTTGTCAATGATTCAAAACGTGAATTCTTGTGCGTCTGACTCTTTGTCCTTGAGAGCGTTGTGCTGGCTGCATCTGCCGCACCCAGGCCACTTGAGTACCACTGCTACAGAAACAGAAACTCAGGGGGAGCATGGAATTGATCAGAACAGCGCATGCAGGTGGTGAAGGAGACATTAACTCACTTCCGCAGGGCTGCGGCGCCGCTCCCATTCATCGCCGCAGGAGGCTACACGCGGGACAACTCTGCGCCGGCTGTCCAGTCAGGCCAAACTGATCTGGTGCGCCACTCCTAGCCACTTCAGCTGTTTTAGTTTGTTGTGCTGCATGCTGTGTACAAGCCGCTTGCTGCATCCTCCCTGTGCAAAGGCAGAACCGACACTGAAGTCCGCTGCATACCACAAGACGTGAAACCTGCGACCGTGGTTGTGACCGTGTGGTGACACTGCAGGTTTCAGTAGGGCGCTGGGCGCTAGCCAACCCTGACTTGCTGAGCCGCTGGAAGCTGGGCGCCCCCCTGAACAGCTATGACCGCAGCACCTTCTACACCCCCTTCCCGGAGGGCTACATCGACTACCCCTTCCTCTTGGACACACCTGAGGGCGCCCCATACCATGCCGAGCTCGCCGTCACCCCCATCCACCCCTCCACCCCCTCTGTGTGCGATGGCAGCCCACGCATGCGCACCCGCTGCCACTCCCGCAGCCCTTTCATGCAGCCCACACCGTCCACCAGCACAGCCTGCAGCATCCCCAACATCCACTACGCCTCCACCAGCGCCCCCTCAAGCGTCTGCAGCGCCTCTGATGCTTCCTCAGAGTCTTCATGTGCGCCAGAAAGTGAGTATGCGGCGCCGGCCCCGCGGGGCGTGCATGTGGCGCAGGGGTCGCTCTGGCGGGGCCTGAAGGCCCTCATGCTGCGCACAAACCCTTTCAGAGTTGCGAAAGGCACCTCAGCAGACTCCACTGCCTGATGCCCCTGCAGAAATCTGCTGGAGCTGTGTGCTCTCCAGCTAGTGTGCGGGAATGCCTTGTACGTGGCTGCGGGCGGCCGCAATGAATACTTCTTCAAACTGGCAAACCATTCTGCTGCTGCAGCAGATGGGCGTGTGCTACCAATAGTCGAAATATTTTCCCCCCCTTTTTTTTACCAGTTCCAGGCACTCCATTGTTGTCTCAATATGTGTTGCCTGAGGGAACGGCATGAGAGTGCGAAGCTCAGCTGAATGCTGCGCGTGGGCGTGGAGGTGTGGCTGGTCACCCTCGCCAGCACGGCTCATGCCACGTGTCTCATGGCAGACAAGGATAAAGGATGGAATATCCTGGGAACTGCGAATAGTGTGTTCTATCAAAAGCAAGCGTCTTGAGCAGCTGTAGCGCTGGCGGATGCGTACGCCTCTGGTGTGGTGGCCACCGGTGGCATTGTGATGCCTGCCACATGCATGGCAGTGCTGCCTGCATGGCAGTGTAGGCATGTGTTGCCTGCATTGGAGAGCACCTATTGTGTTGTGCTAACGAGTTGGCAAGAAATTAGTGTGTGGATGATATGGCAAGTTGTCACTGGCTTGGGTCCACCATTCGACAACATACTCAGTACTAATTGGTAAGTTGTGTGCGTGGGTGTGCGGCGCTGTCTGCGTGCCACCAAGCCTGACTGTAAAATTGAGTGACTGGAGTGTTCGCCCACATCAACCTTGATCGCACATACCTGGTACATATCCATGTAACAGGCAGTCACATGCATGGATATGTGTTGTGTCCACTGCTTCATGTATGGATAATGTGATCGAGTCACAGGCTGGGTGGGATAACTTGCTGCAAGCTGTGCAAAATGACCATGCCTTTCCAGCCAGTCAGATCTTTGTGCAATGCAAGCACTGCAGTCTTTCCTCGAGTATGAATGCAAGGTCTCTACAGTGAGGCTGCCGCACAGGCTGGCCACAGCTGCGCCGCCGTCCCCCTCGTCCACCTTGAGTACCCTTGCACGCACAACACCAGCTCCCTCTCCCGCCCGCCCCCCTTTGCCCCTCAGCCTCCGGCACCCTCCCCCTCCTGCATCTTGATGGTTCTCCCCTCCAGCACCTCGCTCCCCTCCTGCGGCGCTCCTGGCCCCTCTTGCGGCCTCCTGTTGTGGTCCGTCCTGGTTGCCACTGGCGGAGCATCACCAGCAGCGTCAGGCCGTTTGTTCTGCGCCGTGGTGCTTCACCGCTGACGCGTGGTGATTGTGTATAGGGTTCGGCGCTGTGGCAGAGGCCATTCACTTTGTTCTGTCTTGGTATTCGTATGGGTACAATATGTTTTCTGCTTTGTGGTGGGCGTTGCGCAGTTGCTGGTTGAGTGTCGGCGTTTATGGATTCAGATGCTCTGTGGAGGAGCACATTTTCTGCCTGTTAAGCGCCATTGTCGATGCAAACACACTATAGCAAACATGCATGTGAGTGCACGAGGCCCGCACCAAGACAACCAAACAATAAAGGCATCGTGTACAGCATAGAGAGTCAGGATGGCGTGACCGGCAGGCGAGCCTCTGTGGAGGAGGGCGGGTGGTGCCTGCCTGCCCATTACAAACAAAAAATAGCACATCAAAACTTTGCAAATCCCGCAAAAGAAGCAACAGTCATGCATGCCTTCACAGCCAACAGCAGCAGGCTGCATGTTGCTGATACCGGACAACAACCTCCCGACACATGCAGCACCACTACTGTGCAGCGGAGCCTGCTTGTGGCTCAGGGGCTCGCGTGCCCGGCAACAAGAGACGGAGAGCCCGGCTTCCACAGGCACAGGCATCCCCTCACAAGCACCCGATGTGCCAACCTGCAATCCCATGGTCGCAACAGCCACACCATTCATGAAACCCCATCAAGATGCCAGCACGACTTGCAGGGCACAGCCGCAATTGCCCCCCGATCAGCACACATGACCGCGGTGCATGTGCAAGCGTTCTGTGGCAGCGTGTCCTCCACAGCCACCTGTGTAGTCGAACGGTCACTGCTGCTGCGCCAGTAGCCACGTGCGCGCGTTCTGGAACAGCCTCAGCCACGGCCCCGGCCCCTCGCTGCTGAGCCCCGCACCCTCTGGGAACCACGGCAGCTGCCATCCAAGGTAGCACCTGCACACGGGATCTTCAGTCGCTTATGGTTCCCATACGCATGCCGTGCATACGTGTGATGGCAACACATGATCCCTCAATCGAACAGCAGACCCATGCCAGGCAGCTGTACAGCGCACCGTTCAGGGTGGGGCATCATGGCCAGGTGGCGGCCATCGGCAGAGCAGAGGGCGGCGATGCCATGGGGGCTGCCATTGGGGTTGGAGGGGTAGGTGGTGCAGGGCTGGCCGTCAGCATCCGCATAGCGCACGGGCGCCAGGTCGTGCTCCAGCACCAGCTGCTCGACGTGCTCGTCAGGGAAGTGGCAGCGGCCCTCGCCGTGCGCCACCCAGATGCCCATGGAGCTGCCTGCCATGCCCTCCAGCATCACCGCCGGCGACGGCAGAACCTTGACTTGCGCCCACCGGCACTCGAACCGCCCTGCATCAGAGCCAGCCAGTGGGTGGCATGCATGCGCTCAATGAATGTATCGCGGCACTCGACTCATGAGTGTCAAGACCAAAAGCGACTGTGCAAGCTGCTTGAGAAGGAAGGGTGTAAGTTTGGGCAGCAGCCCGCAGGCGCAGGGGGGGGCGCACCAGAGGAGTTGCGGATGAAGCGCGGCTGCGAGGCGCCCTGCAGGAGGCCGCCATCCAGCCCCCGCGGCACCCACCCCATGAGCGCCATGAGCTGGCACCCGTTGCAGATTCCCAGCGACAGAGTGTCGGGCCGCGCCGCGAACGCCTCAAACTGTGCGAGGGCCGCAGGGGAGAACCGCATGGCGCTGGCCCAGCCCTTGCCGCTGTCCAGCGTGTCTGCGTATGAGAAGCCCCCCACAAATATGATCGCCTGGAAGTTGTCCAGCGTGATGCGGCCGGAGAGGATGTCACTCATAGCCACGTCCCATGGCTCCATGCCTGCACGAAACTCATCATGGATCATACCCTGAGCACAGCGAGCGGTCACGCAGGCCTGCAGGCTGCACAGCGTCCGCCCCTGCCTGCAGAAGGCCTTCAGATGGAGGCTCTGAAGGAGCCCAGATGGAGAACGCAGGTGCTTCTTGCAAGCCAACATGCAGGGAACTCCTAGTTGTGTCCAAACTTCAACTTGAAGCTCCTAAATATCACCCTGAAACGTGTGCAATGAATAGAAGGCCCCATGACTGTGTGGCTGCTTAAAACGGCTCCATGCAGAGTTGTCGGAATCAGACCAACCACGTGCGCACGCGGCGGGCAGCAGGAGAGCCACAGTGTCAGGGGGCCCGCGCACCAGCAGCATGCACAGCGGAGGCCATCTCGCGGTCGCCGTTGCTGCCCTCCTCCCGCAGCACTGCCACACGCGGCCGCTGCAAGGCCCCGTCCAAGGGGGCTCCGGGGTGGCCCGCTACCCCCCATTCTGGCACCCAGCTCAGTCTCCACTTGGGTGGAACCCTGCGCAGCACACGGCGCCATCTCACACATCATGTTACGAGCCTGGAAGAACAAAGCAATGGCGCCGAGCAGTGCGCGCGCTGCAAGGCCTCCCACTCAGCTTTCAGCAGAATCAGGTGAGGAGCATGCATTCGCGGGTCTGCCCCGCTGCACTGCAGCTTGTGAACATACTTGCGACTTGGCATGCATGACGGCTTCATACGGCCTGCCAGGGAGTGAAGCATGGGTGTTGACATTCATACAAATCTATCTTGCACTCCGCTGTCATCAGGCACATGCATGCAGCAAGTAAGGCATGCTGCACCTGAACTTGAGGGCCTGCTGCTCCACCATGGACAGCTCTGGCGCCGCCTGTAGCCGCTCCAGTGCAAACGACGTCTCCTCCCACACATCCCTCCACTCAGCAGTGGGCCCCTCCACCACGAGCTGCCCCCCTGCACACAACCCCCCGTCAAGCCTGCTACACTTCACACCAAGCACACCACACCGGTCCATGCTCCGCACTGATAATGCCATGGAGTATGTACTCGTGCAACATGTCTGCAGGGGTGCAGCCAGCAGATGCCAGGAGTACATGCATACGCACCAACGCTGATGGAGACAGACTGGGTGTCCACGGTGGCGCCCACCACTGTGCATGGCACACCGGCCTTGCTGTATGCTTCACACACACTTGCGGAGTTCTCTGCAGAAACTTCTAGAATCAGACCAGGCTCCTCTGCCATCAGCGTCGCAGCTGCTGGGGTGCCTGCTGTTGCCGGCAGATCCACCTGCAAAACAATGCATGCTGTCAATGCATCACTTCCAACATTACTGCAGGCCTGTGCAAGGCTCGCCGGAACAGCTGCTCAGCTGCAGCGCCAACATGGCACAGGAACTCAAGGCTGGCATCGGGGTGCCACACAGGTCGAGAGCGGGCAGAAGCAGGCCAGCGCATGGCGCACACCTGAATGCCTGCTAGGCCTGCAAAGGCCATCTCCAGCAGCGCCACCACGGCGCCGCCATCGCTGATATCATGGCCTGAAACGACTTGGCCACTCTTTAGCAGCGTTTGGGTGGTTTCAAATGCAGCACGCACAGAAGGCATGTCAACGTCAGGGCAGGTGTTGCCCACCTGGCTGTATGCCTGTGCGAGCGCGGAGCCCCCCAGGCGCCTCTGGCCCTGCACACCGCATGCATTGCTCCCACACACACCCTGTTCACATTCAGAACCTTGCATGGTCACACGCACATGTACTGAGAAACGCAACAGCAAAAGGCGGCACAGCGGCACAGCACGCAGCACAGCGGCACAGCTGCACCTTGGCCAGGTCCACATGCAGCAGATAGTTCCCAGGCGCCTTCAAGTCGGGAGTCAGAACGTGGCGCACATCAGTGCAGCCCACGTAGGCGGAGATGACGAGGTTGCCAGGCGCCATGACGGTCTCGCCCGCGGCGTTGGAGGCCATGGACAGGGAGTCCTTACCGCCATCGCAGGCCACCCCCAGCTCCACCATCGCGTCCCTCAGGGCCTCTGCGGTGCGGTACATCGCCGCCCCCTCTGCTTTCAGCTGCATGGCAGCTCTGGTAGTCTTTGGGCCGCATGCATGCACGTGCAGGCTTGCTTTCAGCTCTGAGTGTTTGAAAGAAAGGAGGAACAAGTTGGGGCGACAGTGTTGAGACAGGGAAAGGCGAGCTGCATACTGGCCTGCCTTCCCCCAGCTCTTCCAGCAGCGGCTTTCTGGAGCATGCCGCAAGAGTACACACATGCACCACACGCATGCACTGCAGCCCGCACAACGCACACACTGCATGGGCCGCAGCAGGGCAGCGCACCTTGGCAGCATGCATCCAGTTGACGCTCGCACGGACGTCTGGCAGGGAGGTGACAGGTGCAAACACGAGGTTCAGCAGCGCCTCGCTCAGCGCCAGGCGCGCCATCGCAGCAGGGTCAAGCAGGCCCTTGATTGGCTGCTCCCCAATGGCGGTGGCAAGGCCAGTGGTGGGCCCCTGCAGCGCCTGTGCAATCACTGCAACGTCAGCAAGTGGCAACTGGAAGGGCCCCACACACTGCTGCTGCGCCACCGTGCCTGCACACCATCCCCCACAGATTTCATGAGTCTGTGTGCTGAAGCATTCACCTTCGTCACACATTGAAAGGAGCCCTGATGTACTGGCCACGCAGCATGCATAGAGCGTGCGCAGTGCGCACGGGATGGGGCAGTACCAGTCACGCAGCGGTCCACCTTGGTGGTGAGGAACCGCTTCGAGCTCACCGCGGGCATCCGCAGCACGCGGCGCAGCATGTCGGTGACAGGCTCGCTGTCCGGTAGCACCAGTGGCTCCGCCCATTCAGTGGTGTACTCTGGGAAGGAGTAGGTCTTCTGGGGTAGGTCGCCAAGAACAGTTTCCAAGTCAAGGTCAACGGGCATGGGGGTGTCTGGGGGGGCCTCAGGGTCCTTCAGCACGATGCGGCCACTGCCGTTGCATGTCCCGATCACCTGCACCACTGCCTCTATGTCATGCGTCTGCTGTTCGGCGGTGCCAGCTTCCGTCTGACTGTGGCTACATGTGGCCTCCAAGCCTGAGGCACCGCATCGCGCGAAATCACGCGCAGCACAGCGCCGCAACTGGCACCCATGAACCACATGTGCGGTCGCTTCTCCCGCGCCCAGGCACAGCAGGTGGCGGCATGCTGTTGTGGGCAGGCAGTGCAGGTTCAAGCAACGGACACCTGCATGCATGCTCGCTCACGAGCACAGATATCTTCCAGAAGCTTTTGGTCCTCTGCCTTGATGAGCAGGCAGTCGTTCTCCTGGTACTCGGCGCCCCAGATCTCCAGCACGCTCATGGTGGCGTCGCCGAGCTGCACGGCGCGGATGTCGATCTCGGCGCCGAGGGGGTAGATGATCTCCTTCACCACATTGCAATTGCCGCCTGCGCCCTGATCGTGGATCTGCATGCAGGCCACCCCTCCGCCAGCCCTTTCAAAGCACAACAACGACTACCGATTTGAAAACCGCGCAACATCGCAGCAGGAACCTCTCTGGGAGGCCGGCTGCGATGCTGAGGCACAGGGTGCAGACCTGCACGATGGGGTTGTTGTCGCCTAGCTCAACGCATGTGCGTACGACGCGCCACAGCTTCTGACTCATTTCCGCGTCACCACGCTGCACCGCATTGAAGTCCAGGTCGCCTTCACCCCCCCTGGAGCCCCCTGGCACGCTGCTCGCCGCACCTCCGCCGATGCCAATGCGGTACGCAGGCCCGCCGATCTTCACCACCAGCATGCCCACCTGCGCCACAGTTGCAGATGAACGAAGCTTGCACTGACATGGCTGCGCACGGTCCCTGAAGAGAGTGCAGTGCAGCGAACTTCGTGAGCAGCGGGCCCCTGGCTGCCCCCCCGCCGCAGCAGCAACGCATGGGACACTGCTCAGATCCCGTGTTCACAACATTTGGGTGGAATGTTACACAGTGGGGCACGCAGGAAACTGCGCACGCATACCTCAGGGGGGTACTTTTCGTGGTGTGCACGATCGATTTGCCCAAAACCACCAGAAAACATGATCGGTTTGATCCACTCCCTGCGCTCGCCGCCGGGCAGCCTCATGCCAAAAGCACGCGTGTACCCCGTCACCAGAGGCTCCCCAAACTTGTTCCCGTAGTCTGATGCACCATCAGAAGCTTCCAGAAGAATCTGCAGAGGTGGTGCGAGAGATGCTGGGTACGGTGCTTCTTGGTCTTCCCATGGCTGCGTGTGGGATGGGATCTGCACACAGCTGTGGACGTAAAACCATGCTTTACACTACCACATGCATCCCTGGCTCCTGCTGGCTTCCCAGCAGATCGGGGCCCCTGCGCTTGCATAGCGAGCACTCGGGAAGCTTCAGGAAGGTGGTGACAGCGTAAGGTAGAGGTTGAAACACACATGTTATATGCATGAGCCTGAGCAAGGTACATGCAATCTCTAGACAATGTACCCAGCGGCGCATGACTGGCACTGAACTAGAGGCTGGTTTAAAGGGGGGGACGTGCCAGGCACCCAGGCTGGGCCCCGAACGCTTCAAGCTGCTCATGCAGTCTGAACACAAAGGAAAAGTACCGGGCGCCTGACTCTGGAGCAGCCATATGGCACAGTGGGCAGGGGGCAGGTGTGCCCGCTCAGGAGGCCCACATGTTCAACGCAAGCCCACTACACCACCCCTTGGGCTGCCTAAAACTGACGATCCGAGAGCACTGCAAGAATAGCAAGGAGAACAGTGGGGGGCGAGGTGGCACCTGCAGGTTGCCCACGCAGTACCCTGCGCTCGCGGCGCCCATGATGGAGCCGGTGCCGGTCGCATGCGTGTCGCGGATGCGGCCGCCGCTGCCGGTCTCGGCCCCAGGGAATGGCGCAACAGCGCACGGGAAGTTGTGTGTCTCTGCAGTGAGCAGCAGGTCCCATGTGCGCTCCACCGGAGCCAGTGGCCCCGGCGCGCCAGGCTGCTCTGGCAGCAGCGGTGTCACTTGAGCTCCGGCAATAGCAGAGGAGTTGTCTTTGAAGGCAATCACAGAATTGTTGGGGTTAGCCTTGTAGGTGTCCTTCACAAGCTGGAACAATGTGTGTGGCTGAGGGGCGCCATCGATGGAGATAGCACCTGAGAAGAACCAGTGGCGGCAGTGCTCACTGTTCGACTGTGCAAGATCAAACAGCTCCACTGTGGTGGGGTTGCGCTTCAAGTCCTCGCTGCAGGCATGCACACTACCGTTGGAGAGGCACAGCAGCGCTAGTTCTCATCAAGTTGCTGGTCAGATCCACTGCCGCTGTTACTATGGGCTGATTTAAGCAGAATTACTGGTACTGACAGGAGTGGAAGGAGCTGATTGAGGCGCGTTTTCAGGGAGGCAGAGGCGCACGTGAACAGGGAGAAGTAGTACTGCAGGTCCCAGTCATCGAAGGCCAGCCCCAGCTCTGCATCAATGGCCTTGAGGGCAGCAACTCCCTCCTCCAGCAGCGGCACCTCCCTTACCAGCTCTGGGACGTGATCCACCTACATTCATGTAGCTCATGCACGATTTCCTAAAGTTCAAACGAACTCAATGCGTTGGTAAGCGTGCATGCGAGGTGCAGCCTCAATTATGTCCAAGGTTGTTGAAGCCCCATGGCTGATCCATTTTCGCCCATACTCATACCTGGAAGGACTTGAGGGGTTCCAGGAAGACCTCCTCGGTCATGCGGTCATGCACTAGTGCAGCAAACTTCCCCCGACTCTCCTCAGACAGCTCCGAGTCCGCCTCCAGAACATATCTGCAAGCTGTGACGTAATTTTTCGCGAGACACAACAAAACCGTGCCAGAGTGCTGCACTTGTGACCTGGAACAGCCTGTAGATTGCATTGTTGAGGTTTCAATGCACTGTTGAAGGAGATACTGCCTTCGCAACACTGCAGAAAGAATTCAGCTCAGCTCTTTTTCAGTACAATTGGTGTTGTAGGATGTGAACGGAGGCAGGGGATGAGGAATTGTGAGTACACTAGGCCTGCTAAAAATCGTACAACAGAAGCTAACCTGCGGCTCTGCTCGATGCGATTTACTTTGGAAACGCCACACGACTCGCAGATAGAAACTGCATTGGCGCTCCAAGCAGTGGAGAAATTCAGCCTTGGCCCCACCTCAACGATGCTCGCTGGTGCTGCCACTGTGCTCTCTGCTGTCAAATTTTCTGGTTCATATGTCTCTGACAGTAGCCAAACAAGTTTTTCAGCTTCTTCTGAGGTGAGCTCAGCGGTAATGGAGATGTTGTAGCACTGCAAGCACCGTCGGCTTAATTCAAGCTTCATGTGTCGCTGGAACAAGGAGCAGCTGGAAACCACTCCACCACAGTAGCCCTACCGACAAGCGACAGAAACGGTGAGTGCAGTTCAGCATACTAAACTCAACATCGGCTAGAGCATTGTGATGAACTGGACCATGTGCACACCTGCTGTGAAACTTGGCATGTGCATCTTGAGTCAGATGTCTGATTGTTGACTGTCTCATAACGCAGCTATGAACAGCAGGAATCTAAATGGTCATTAAAAAATAAAAGAACGCACTATCTCCATAGATATTCCCGTGATGGATGTGAGGCCAGCAGTACGGGCACGCTGAAGAAGTGACTGCGCAGCAGACTGTGACAGTCCAGGTGTACGGTACAGCTGCACTACACTGCTCGCTGTCGATAGTTTCTCCAAGGAACTGCCCTGCACGTTGTGCGAACGCCTGTTTTTGTTCGCTCCACGTTGTACGTCAAAATTGCAAGCTGCCACTACAGGTTGTTTCGAAAATCGAGTGTGTATACACACCATGTGTTTCGTTTGGGAGCACCTGTCTTGGATATCAATTTGCTCAATGTGTTGAGTACAAGTCAACTGGTGAGGGGAGACGTGAGTCGCACCGGTACTGCAGCCGCTGTGGGCAAGCAGCCAGCACGCAGGCGACGGTTTCTCCCTGCAACCACAGTCTCAGATCGCCCATGCTATCTGATCAGGATGCATATATTGTATCACATGATGGACCTTTCGCACCCGACATTGCACTCCATGCTACCGCTGCCTCTCTGAATTGGTGCCCTCGCTTTTGCTTGGTAGCCGCACCTGAAGTGCCGCTACACACCGGGCTTACATTTCGAGACAGGTTTGAGCAGCAAACAGTGTTGACGGCAGAATAGTGTCGTAGCTTGGAGCCCGGGATGGCCCTGGGGGCCGTCCAGGTCACCCGCATTTCGCAGCTGTTACTACGAGACACTAACGCTTCCGCATAAACGCGCTGTGGTTCAGGCTGATAACAAGATGAAGTGCTGTATTTGTGTATTGGAATGCTTGTAGTACTACCACAACAGGAAACTGCCTGCAACAGTAGAAGGCGTTCAAAATTCGACATGCATGGCATCCATATGCAACAAACGTACAGCGCCATTCCACAATCAATAGTGACACTTTCGCTATCCCAGAGTCCCAGTTGGAACAGTTTCAGCTTCCAACAGCTATTGGAAGGCAGGTAGGATAGTTGTGAACGCCTGCAACGCACAGGGAGCACACAGTGCATCGCAGGGTAAAGGTTTACCAGGACTACGAACATACGGCTACTCAGTAACTTCCATCTCAGAGCCCCTGGTCGATGAGATTTTGGCGGGTCTCTTGCCCTCTTCAAACTGTTGTGTCAAGTTATAGTTCAAGAATCCAACTGCAGCACCAGCCCCAATACCTACAGCTGCCCCAAACACTGATCTGGATGCTCTAAACTGTAAATTCCCAGGTATAAAAGCCCCATACAGGCTACCTGTCAGTAAACCAGCTAGGGCACTGTTCGCCATGTCCTGTTCATCCCTGGCAATGGCACTCAGTGCATCGATACCATAGAACATGCCCCCGAACGCCAGTGCGTACCAGCCTCCCAATAAAGCACGTGACGCTATCTTCGCTGTTCTACCGCTCTGTGCATTCCGCAAGTACATATCGTGCATTGCAGGTGGCAGCTCCTGTGGAACAACTATCGGCTCTGCTCGCAGCCGCTGAAACTCAACGAATCCAGAGTACGCCATAACCATGCTAACAACGGCTGAGGTGTCCCATGCCCACTTCTTCAGCTCCGGTGGAGCGTCGGGAGGGGGACTGCGAGCATCCACTTTGTCAAACAAGCCCGAAAACTTGCTCTTCAGTCTTCCCCACGCCTCAGAATCCATGCCTAGCAGGTAACTTGCAACAAGGAATCAGAAAAATGTGGATTGTAGTTTTGCCTAGAGCCTTGTAACGTTGTGCTGGCGGACTGCACGCAGCGAACGTACCTCCCGCAAGGGAGTCAATCACACCGTCAGAAAAAATGCATGACGAAAGTTCCGCATATTTGCGCTTTGTGGTCCAGCACCCTACACTGGAACAGCATGGAAGCGACCCGAACCACGAGACGGTGGGAATGAACGCACTTCGACCACAGCAATGTATTGGACCAATACTATTGGTTGCAGCAAAATTGTCAATCTGTTTACACCAAAATACTGTGTAAGTACGCTTTGGCTGGTCAGAAACTTCAGGCATACACCCAAGCCACGCTGTTCGCGATGCATCGCTGCACTGCAGTGCACTGATGCCCAGAAAGTCGGACTACTCACAACAACAGACGCAACATCACAATCTTTTTCTCTTCTTCCGCATGCATTTACTCTGGTTCTCATTTTTTTGTTTGGAAATGTGGAAGCAACAGGTTGCGTTTGTAACAGCTATGGTTGTGGCAAGACCCACCTCGTGTCCTCAACGGATGTGGACAGCCTAATTCTCTCATACTGAAGCAATATTCAGATCGGTGGTCACAGTGGACAAGATGCGCAGCTTCCCCAACAACCTTTCCATTGCACTATCTCCTGCAGCAATCGAATCTATTGGATCAATTGAAAAAAAAAACTGAAGTTGGATAGTAAGGGTCAGATTACACGAATGGAGTAGCCAGCGGCGTGCCCCGAGGCAGCAGATCGCATCAGAAGTGTGCACAGGTCCCCGCACAGGTCCAGGTAGTGGTACACATGCCCCTCTAGCCGCTGCATGTCCACCACATAGCAGCCTGGCCTAAGCTTGTAGATCTGTACTTCAAACTTCACTGTGTGCCACCCTGGCCTTGTGCCCAATGCATGCAGCACACGGTGCTTGCCGTTGGGTGTTGCTGGCCCCCTCGGGGTGTGCGGGGGGGTTGCGCCCTTCGCCTACACACATGTGCGCAGAGTTGTGACATATCTGAGGCTGAGAAATGTTTTAGTGCTGTTCTCTTTTGAGCCGAATTCTGATCTGAGTTCGGCAGAGCGCTTCAATCATGCGCCTCTATCGTGACGGGGGGGGTTCTTGCACTGCTGTGCCATGGGATCAGGGAGGTGCACTGCAGCACTGATGTTCTGGGGCGTGACAATAAATTATGGGTAACAAGAACAAGAAAAGCGAACCGGGGTGCGAGGGGTGCGGATGAAAGGGCCGGTGTCCGCATCCATGTAGTCCATCATAACGCTCTGTATTGAGTGGGGGGTTCCGGGCGTGCGGGGTGTGCGCGGGGTCATCGGCATGTTCCACCCGCCCATTTGGCCGGGACCTCCATCACCGTTCAAAGTACCCCCATTGTTAACACCGGCACCATTTGTCGCTCCGTTCCCTGCACCCACAGCATGTATGTTAGCACCACGCTCCACGCAGAGGGGAGGGCGATCCCATGCACGGCAAGGCATCTCACTCTGCACGAGTCGAAACGTTCACGCATACACTTTCTGCATCAACAAAGACAAGATGGTGCATCACCTGCAGAAGCACCCTCGGCAGCCCACCTACCGGCACCATGCGCCAGCACGCCCGCCGCCCAGCCGGCAGTAGGCATGGACACACGGCACTTGAAGTTATAAGGTACCGGGCCTAGCTTCCATGTGGCGCCCACGGCCAGCAGACCCTTCTTCAAATCCTCTATGACGTACCGCACCAAGCGGTTGCTGCGCAACCCCACCCTCCAGCGCCTCTGAACAAGGCCATCCTTACCACCTCCTCTGTCAGACTCCCTGCATGCATGAACCCTTGCTTGCATGAATCATCCGGACAGAACTGGTCTTTTCACGGAAGCCAACAGATGCAGGCGGGCACCAGACACTCAATGCAATTGCAGGGCAACTATGCACACACAGCGAGAAGGAGCACGGGCAGGCATACGGATGACCGCGGCATCGAGAAGCACACCGATCTATGGCTGCAGTGTCAGGGTGCTCTCGCGAGTACACATTTGTGTCTCCTTCGCCGCCGGGTCCCGTCAGTGCCTCCATGGCTCGCGCCACATCCTCCACACCGTCTGCATCCGTCTGCTCATAGCGGCCATAGGGGTTGGTGTTGTTAACACAGAGATGGTAGGCTACAGTGCCTGGGGTCATCCGCCGGCCGCGCAGGTCTGCCACGATGGCATGTCTGTCAAAGTCCCAGGCCACGCAGCGGTCAAGGGCCGCAGCGTCAAAATGCAGTGCTGATGCACGCTCAGTCTGCACGGCGTCGCTGCGGTGTGTCAGTGACGGCCTCCCCCGCAGACTTGCTATGAGAAAATTTTCTTAAGCCGCTAGGCCCAAGTTGGATGTTTCAGCACAGCAACCGCAGTACCAGCTGCTGCAGCCACCATGACGGCATGTAACGGCAGGGTGCTCTTGCTGCGCATGTACATTTCCCCAGGGCGGGGTACTCAGGGGGGGAGGTATGTCCGCGGGCCACGGTCCCTGTCAATGTGCAAAGCTTCTGCTCGTATATAGTGTCTGCGTGCAAGTGCTATTGTTGTTTGCGTCTAGAAGGCAGCAGTAGCATCTGAATAGAGTGTCTCTCCAAGGACATTGTTGCTGGTTGGGCAGAGGCTGTTGCTAACTGTGCTATCCTGGTGACACAGCACGTGGCCTGCAGATATCAAGTTCTGTCCCTGGCGGTGCAATACAATTTCCGGAACATAGCAAGCTGCTACAAATGCACCGGCAGGAGCAACACATGTGCGAGAATGAGGCGCACTCTGAGGGCTAGGAGGTAGGGAGGAAGGTCGATCTTGAACCAGGGATGCTTCCAGATATCCTCCACAGTAATCCTCTCCAACTGGTCCTTATGCAGCATCCGCTTGATTAGATCTCGGGCCTTGGGATCTACAGCGGAAGTGGTTGGAAATGAGAACACTCCGCTACGAATCTTCTTGAATAGTCTGGGGATATTCTCATCATCAAAGGGCAGGGAGCCACACAGCATCGCAAACAGCACTACTCCACATGACCACACATCAACCTCTGGACCTCCGTACAGCCTCCCTGCATGCTTTGCCACGCTTTGTGCAAGATGTAGCTTTGCTGTCCCTTTGAAAACACGATCACTGCACTGGGTTTCAGCAGGATGGGCCACAGGCGAGTCGCCGCTGCTCTGTCATAGTGATTCGGTTGGTTTAACTGTCACCGGGTCGCTGCGAAACATTTCTTTATCAATTCTTGTGTTTTACAACTCAGAATCGATTTCACGCTTATGGATGTGCTGCAGACCTGAAACGATTTCTGGTGCAGCATACTGTGGTGAGCCACAGCTTGTCTTCAGAAAGTGTCCTTCCCTCATAGCATTCGAAAGCCCGAAGTCGGCAATCTTGATGCGATTTCGTTTGTCTAATAGTATGTTTTCGGGCTTGATGTCTCTATGGGCTACCATCTTTTTGTGGCAGCACTCTATACCGGATATGAGCTGTTGGAAGAATGCTCTGGCTTCGGATTCTGGTAGCTTGCCCCGCTCTGTGATGTAGTCAAACAGCTCTCCAGACTGCGCATACTCCAGTATGACATATATGTCCTCTGAAGTTTCCATCGTCTCATAAATTTTGATGATGTGTGGGTGGTTCAGCTGGCTTGATATTTTGATCTCACGTTGCACTGCACATCATCAACCTAATGAGCTCAGAAAGAAGCCAAGGTCTGCATTCAAAGATCTGATTAGTTACAGGCGTGGAGCGAGAAAATAGGCTACTTCCGCTCTAGGACCACCAGTCCTGCAGTACTGCAGAAGTGAAACATGTTACAGCAGTAATCTTCTGGGATGCATAATGGCACCACCATGGACGAGAACGCATGAAAGTACTTCAAATTGAGTTGTACAGCAAAGAAACACTCATCCCACCCAACAACTTTCTGGATAGCTCACATGTAAAGAACAGCAACTAGCCGAAGCGCGCACCTTTTTCATCTAGACCTGCTCCTTTTATTTTCTTCCGCTTCATTATCTTAATGGCAACTTTATTCCCTGTCAGCTTGTGCTCTGCTAGCTTTACCTTGCCGAAAGACCCTGCTCCCAGCGTCCGCCCAACGCTGTAGCACACACACTGTCAATACGACCTTGACATAATTATACAATAAATGTTTATATTCAAAATTTCTAGTGGTTGTACTTGAAGGGACGGTATGTCCTGTCGTCGATGAGCTCTACATGTACTGTGCTGACAACACAGCGCATGAGGAGTAGCACGCCCCACAGCAGCGCAATGAACAACGACACGCATTATAACTGAATTGCTGCGCGGGCTGCAAGAGGGTAGACGGAACAAGAAACATCAGCTTGGCTCCAGCATTGGTGCGCACTTGTAGTGCTGGGCGAGCGCATCCAGGTATTGCGGACTGGAGTCAACTCCAGTACCCGAACCTATAAAACTACTCATTTCTTCTATGTACAGCTCCAGCTGATTGAACTGCAGTTGGCCGTCACAAGGAACGGCAGTGCTGGCCTCGTCAGCACTGAAGTGCTTTCTCAGTCGCTCAGTCGAGTTTTATTGCGGTGAACGGTACATCAACGAGAAGAATCTATCACTCAAGCATGTTTCGATTTCAGCGCTTCGTTTTCATACGCGTGCAAGTGCTTTCCTCAGTTCTTATGGAGCAGGCTCTACGTCATGAACTTTATTGCTGTATCCGTCAAAATTATGTCCACCCGCGTAGAAATTACGTTAAGCTGTCTTGAAGTATGTGTTTTGAGTAACTTCGTGCACAACGCTGCTCGTTTCTCGACGTTCCGATCGCACGCACATGTGCCACCTCAGCATGCAACCCTGGTCCTTGTCATTACAGCTGGAATGTCAACGATCGGTATGCAGCTGCACGCGTGTCTGTGCCACAAAATATCCGCCAGAAAGGCACCTGCAATGTCACATCTATCACACTGATACACATCTCTAGCACTCCATCTACACAACCACGAGAGCTCCTCAGTCACTTTCAAGAGAGACACTTCCACATGTCGACCACAGGGTGCACAGAAAATGGTCTAGCCGTCACATTAAAATCACGGCTGCTTATTCCCACGCTGCACCACCAATTACTGCATGAAGCCTCGTGCGTCCAGCTTGCACACATACTACTGCAACACGAGTCACCACTGCTGCACCACCAAGGCCGCCATCGACAAAACACACACCAATAGAAAGATGCAGCTCAGACCAGCTTGAGCACAGAACGGAGACCCCCATGCTAGCCAGCCCTCGCTGCCTGTCACTGCGCCCTCGAGCTGTGGCTGGGTTGTGTCCTTCAGGATGTCTTGCACACGCTCTTCAGAGACACTCCATTTCCGCACGACCCATGCCATCCTGACCACACAACCGGTCGTTCCATGTGGCCCATTAATGAATATATTCTTAGGTATGCGTGCGTAGCATCTTGGTGCTTTCAAACTCAAAACCTGTGCGCAGCACAGGGAATACAAGTACTGCAGATAAGCCTCGTCTGCGGATGGCAATGAAGACATGTCGCTGATGAGCACGCCAGCAGCATGTTTGTCACGCCGTATTGCAGTGCTTGCCCGGAACAGGATGTGACCCACTTCGACAAACGTGGAGGCGCAGGGTGATGCCCATGTGAACAGTGGGAAAATTGTTGCTTCAACTGCTGGAGGAGTTGAAAAACCCCTGGGAAGCACAGTCCATGTGCAGGTGACTTGGTGCATTTGCACCTGAGCCTCTGGTATGAAGTATGTGGCGATCGGTTACAAGAAAGGCAAACAGACCGTGCACCCAAAGCTTTGCTGGAATTCCAAGAGGCTCAGGTGCAAAAGCACCAGGTCACCTCCATGTGCTGCCACACACCTGCAGAGCCACAAATTCTCGCCACCACAGATCAGTTACATGGGCACGTCAACTTCAGGGTTTCTTGCTATCACTCAATGGCAAGGCCAGCATCACAGCGAGTCTTTTGCACTGGCACCTCTCACTGGGCCTCACCAATGACATAACTTTTTGACACCCTTTCAGCCTCATAAGCCGTCAATTACAGTTGCGCTCAAAGCACAGATAGTCAATCAACACCGTCATACAAAGGATCAGCGCCAACGGCACACTAACGTGTTCTTGAGTAACACAGAGGTAAGCTACTGCACCAAATATCTAGTGACAGACCGGTCTTGTTCCCCTCCCGGCTTGAATCTCTTGTGCTCACAGGCATTATTCAACACCACTGATGAAAAACATCTGAGCCGTGACTGCTGTCCTCTCAAAGAGTGTAAGCTATTGCATTCTGGCTTTGCGAGTACGCAGCTTCCACACCACCAGAGGCCAATAGCGCCACCCCATCGTACTTGACAGGGAATGAGCCATGCAGGCCAACTGGTAGATCCTGCAGCATGTACATACAACTGTGGCATAAATAGTCACTTTTTTCATGGCAAGCAAGCATACCATGTCACAGGACAGAGAGGACAGCGTAATCACTCAGTGACACACCACACAGCACACACTTTGCACAACGGACATGGCCAAGGAACAGAGGGTTGGGGTTTGAAAGCTGGTTAACCACACACCTCTCCGGAGCTCCATGCATCGGATCCGATGGTGTAGATGTCGGTTGCAACCGACACCCTGGCGGGGGTAATCTTATTCACTTCACTGGGTAAGTCATTTTCCCACACCTCCCCCCCGAATACAAAGCACTTGCCTGCGTCATACACAGCCTTGCCCATTCCACCTCGAGGAACCTTTAGAGGTGTGCCTGCCGCCCACGTGTTGGTGGCAGGGTCGTATATCTGTGTGTCACCAAAGCCTTCCCCGACCTGGTTCTTCCCAGAGCGCCCCCCAAACACATACATCTTCTTGCCATCCGTGCACGTGGCGGCATGGTTGCGGCCCTGAGGCATCGGTGCCACAGCTGTTGACCATGAATTTGTGCTGGGGGTATACACTGCACAAGTGTCCACTGTTGCAGTGTTCGCCTTGTTGATGCCACCGCAGTAGTACACCTGCATGAATCGGATAAGAGTCGGCGTGCAGTTATATGCCACCATTCTCAGCCATAGCACAGCTTTGGGCAAGCACAGCAACCTGGACGCTGCATTCTGGCAGCCGTGCATTCACCAGGCGTTGACTGTTGCAAACCCGGTTTAAACTTTGTTGGTGAATCAAGCCAACATGAATGCCGTGGTTTAAGCCTTGTGCTGCCCCAGACCCCTGCAGAGCCACACCTTTCCGTTGATAAGTGCGGTTGAGGCTGAGCCGCTGGCGAATGGGAGTGCGGCACCCTTCTTCCAGGAGATGTTGGGCCCTGCAGTGCCTGGCACCAGGGTGCCGATCTGCAGGTCCTGTTCACCCCCCGAGAGACCGCCAAACAGATACAGTTTGTTTTTTATAACCTCTGCGGCATGATGGTTCCCGATGGCTGGCCGCTTGGCCCCCTCGTACCACTGCCCGCCTGTGAGGTCGAGAATCATCGTGACTCCATTCTTTTCCTCCTCCTGCGTGGGATGCTCTCCAGCAATGACAAGATATGGATTGTCGTTCAGAGTGAGCACTCCAGCACCCACCTCACCTGCAATTCAGCATGCACCCTGTTCAGGCAACTTTGCTGCAATTGTAGAGCGTATTCCTCACTAACACCTAGTGAAGGCATCTATGAAAATACCCTCTTGGCATGGCGTTTAGCTTGTGCATCTGACTTCGCCAGCACTTGTGTGTGAGCCTGAGCATACAATAAATGGCCAAGAGTACGGAACGTGGGAGAATTTCTCAGAGCAGAGCATGCTGCCAACGCGAATATGTGGAGCAAGCTTCATCATGTATACATGTTAGGCTGCATCGTTTTAATCCTGACGCTTTGCGCAACATGAGGACAAACTCCAGGGCATTCTGGGTTATGGAAAATGTTTCAGGAAAAGCGCCTGAATGGCCCTTGTCAAGCCCCGTGGTGGATCAGAATGATATACTACGTGGATATGATGCTAAATATGCTGTCTGATTGACGAGGTGTGCTTGGGGTGGCGATTCAGACACCAGTTCAATGCTTATGGTGTGCTGAGTCGGTGACAACCCCCTTAGCCACTCACCGACAAATGCACCGCTTAAGCCCTCAAGAGTCATCAAAAAGTCATAGAAACAACTGTTCAACTGTTTATTGCCAACAGCATGCAAAGTTGAATACAACAGACTTGAGCACCAGTTGTCTGATATTCCAAATGTAGTGTATTGGCCAAGCGGGAAAAAGTTTTCGGATCGCCATGTTGCGGAAAGCGTCAAGGATTAAAACGGTGCAGCCTGAACGTGTGCAAGGAGGAAGAGGAGCGATGAAGGCGCACACCCATTGGCAACGGCACATCTGGAAGTGGAGTCCACGTATTGGATGGCTCGCCCGATGCGATAGTCTGAACCTCCGCGGGTGGAACTGCCACTGGCGGGCCAGCTGGTACTGCAGGAGGGGCAGTGACGTTGGGAGGGCTTGCTACGGGGGTCACAGGCACAACTGGTGGGACTACTTCTGGGTCCACTGGAACAGTTGTATTCACAACTGGGGGCGTGGGGGCTACGGGAGGCGTAGGAACTGTAGGTGATGCTGGGACTCCTGGGGGTGTTGCCACTGCAGGTGGAGATGGGGAAACAGGTTGAGTAGGGGTAGGGGTAGCCGAAGCGGGAGGTGCGCCAGGAAATATCCGCGTACCTGGGGGTGCTCCATCACTTGGCCCACTGGGGGTCCCACTGGTAGGTGTTCCAGTGGAAGGCGAAGCAGGTGTGGTTGTGGCAGGTGATCCAGAGCCTGTTGAAACCGCCTCTGCACCAGAATGCACACTGAATGAAGACTGTAACGTAAACGACTCAGGCATGTGCAAGGAAGCAGGCAGAGAGGGAATATCAACCCTCAGAAAGCTGGGCATGAGCAGACCTATGCACGAAAAGGATCTGCATACGCCCACGAAAACATGGGACATGTGCTGGGATGCAGTTCCCCGTCAGTTAAACATAGTAGCACAGTTTGAGCAGGAGTCGGGACATGTCAGATGTCCAAAGTGACCAGATAGAAAGCGCACCTCCTGTTTCGCTGTTACGCGAGTCACCGCTACCACTTGCAGCAAAGGTGTCAGCGCCAGAGTCCGCCGTTGTGGGTGAGGATGCAGGAGAAGAATTCTGCAAAGACGTGCTGAATGAGGAGTTCACCGAGGCTCCGCAGCTCACCCACGTACATAGTATCGCTAGATACCAATGCAATAGCGTATAAAAGCTATGTCAAGACGTGATAACCTGACATTGGGCACGGCTCAGCACGACGACGGATGGCAATGACGTGAAAGCAGTTCAGCACGCCAATCATTGCATCTAAGTATAAACACCTCCTCAACGAAGAAACGTATTTCGAGTACTTTGTTCCGCTTCCCAGCGGATAGAACCTGGAGCACGGACGGATGCCGCTCAATCGCGGTGTCACACATCCGTGCACCACATATGCAATCAGGGTGCTGCGCTGCGGGACCAGGCATCTGAAGAATGAAGGAAACATTCATACAGAGAAACCGCACATCTGTCAGCCTGGACACAACTACTCCGATGCCCACGCCCGCTGCGATCAAGAGGAGCAGCACGAGAGCGGCATACAAGTACGTCTTTTTCCTAGACCTCGGCTTGTCATAGAGCCCGTCTTCCAGCTGATAGTGCCCTTGAGGCCCCATCTTCGCGCTGGCGGGCTGGGACGAGGTTATCGGGCGGATGTGAGTTCAATATGTATCACCAAGTACTGTCGGCAATGCAGTGTCTCTGCGACGCCTCCGACACTTCGAGTAGCGCCGCTTGCTCAGCCCACCCCGTATATCTTTCGTCCATACCTGCTTGCGAAACTGTTGTAGGTGATGCGTTAAAACGATGCATCGTCGCGATGTAGTAATCAGATGAACTCCATGCATGGGGGCATAGTCAGGCGTAGCACACGCTAGCACATGCGCGCAGGCCAGGATTCAGAGTCTGTTGAGTCAAATACAGCAGCAGATTGCAGAGAAAGGAAAAATTATGCAGCTCTAGAAGGTTCTAACGCTCCAAGGATGAGCATTCGCGATGCTCAGGGGAGTGCATTCTCAGATGAACGGTGGAGCGGCCAGTGCTCAACGCAACATGTACATTGCATTGAGCACTGGCAAAAGCTGGCACTGTATCCCCTCTAGATGAGAACCGCCGTGCTGAAAGGAAGTTCAGTCGCTAATGCTAGATCCGTCGCAGCTCCGGAGCGCGTGTCTGTGTCTGATGACATGCAAGCTTGCACACAGCGTGGTGTGACTAAAAGCGATTGTAAACAGGATGAACCCCAGGTGGATAGAAGCCCTGGCCAAGTGTTCGGTGAACAAGTACATCCATGCGGGCCGCTGACACATGTGCGAGGGCGGTGGCAGGAGTGGTCCCAGGACCTGTGAATTTCTGAGATACTGCGCAGCCCACACAACGTTGTGTGGGGCGGAGCACGGTGAGTATGAGCCTTGTCCAGGAAACACTTGGAGGACTGAAGTGGGAGGGGGGGATGAGCTGTGTGTGGGAGGGTTATAAACACGAGTTCACGTCACACTGTACAAGATGCGGCCATTGATGATTGTCAGCGATGGGTTCCCTCCAGCAGTTGGTTTACGCGGGCCAACATGCACACAGTCCAGTGTCCATCACACCCATCGCTGCTTGACCACCGTGGGTGATACATGAACTCTGTATGTTGGCAGGGTTGCTCCATAGTCACCTGCATCACTTGTTTTAGGGTGCCGCTTTGTGTCATGAGGGGGCGGCACGGCGCCATGGATGCTTTCTGCTCTCAGAGTTGTGGATGCATCTGCTTAGCTCTCTAACGCGTGCCGAAGCAGGTGGGGCAGGAGTTTTATAACCATTTTAGCAATGAGCCTTTCGAACGAACGCCCAGGAATGAACTTCACTGTTGGATGCAACACTACTGTGCACTGCTACTTTTATTGGCGAGTGCAAATTCTGGCCTCGGTGCAATGGCCGTGGTTTGAATTCACTGTCAGATTCACGTTCATTGCATTCAGGCCAAAAAGGGGCAGGAGAACTCGGCTTTTCTTACCAGAACTCGGCTTTTCTTACCTGCTCTGCGATCCACCAGGAGGCACAGAAATGTCTCTGAGTGTGGATGCAGATGCTATATGTGGCGAGTGCAGTGATGTGACATGTGAGGTGATGGTGTGGTCAATCACGAGTCATGATTCCACGGCCGAAACCTTCGCAGAAACCCAAGAATTCATCGATTGAATTCCACACAATTGAGCATGTCAGGTCCTCGCCCATGCCGGCATCTCACTGCGAGTACACCCAACATATGTCCATGTTCTGAAACAAATCGTCTCAGTATTGGCCACTGTGCCTGGAGGGATTAGCAGCGTTGCCCTCTGTCGCTGGTGTCGGTGACATGTACAGACCTGCACGCTTGCTGGGAATATAATCAGTACATCAGGCTTCTTTTCACTTCTTGGTTTGCGTGCGGTTACACCTTGCGCCCTCTCACGTCGGGGCACACTTGCTTAATGGCTGACGTACTGACAATTGAGCATGATGACTGGGGCTCTGAATCTGCCAACGTTGTGCACCAGGAAGAAAGGCAAGGGAATGCACTTCAGTGGCTCACAGAGAACCGGCAACTCAACGACACTCAGCTTTTTGCACATGTCACGTCCGAAGTGCAGTTGGCTCTGTCAGGCACACTGTGGCCAGCCCGTCATGGTTTCCCTGAAGGGTCAAATGCACTTGGTAAACACCACGGCCGCAGGCCAGTACAGAAGATGGACTTCGGGCATGTTGAGGTGTGCCTTCAATGTCATCCTCCATCAACAGAGACAAAAGAATTAGATTGCCACATCTGAACATCCCTGAGTATCCCTGAGTGATTTGCTTCAGCTGTTCGAGTCTGTCCCTGCACCAGCACCCGTCATTTGCTGTCCAGCTCCGTCAATAGCGCTGCAGTGTGAGTGAGCTGCACGTGCTTGAGGGGATTCTCAGCCCATCTTGGACAGCTTGGTATCTTAAAACTGTGCCGTATAGTTTTCACAGAGGTGCAAATTTCTTCATTCATCTTCTGCTTACATATCTGTGTAGTGGGAAGGAAGCAAGGCTAAATCAAGTGTTTGGGTTCATGGTTGCTGTGTCCACACGTGTTGAAACTTCAGGTTTTTCCACGCAGCGCGTCTGAAACTCCAGGGCTGCTGTCAGAGTTGAACCGCACGATCTCTGCAGCCACTCATGCTGCACAAGACTGTGCAGCACATGCACGTCGGCAAGGGGTGCCATCTTCTTCTGCAGCTCCACACCCTCTTGGTCCAGGGGGTATCGCAAGCAATCTGGGGCTGCAGATACACAGCGCAGGTGAGCATGGCTCTCAAGCTATGTCATACTAACAGTGTTGTGCCACTGCCAGATTGTGGTGGCCAGAAGTGTCCACACACCAACCATCTTTAGCAGTAAGAACAAAAGCATCGTACAATTCCTGGGGCATGATTCTTCGTAATCGATTGCAGTACGCTTTGGTTCATGAGTTTACCAGCAGCGCTTTTTTTAACATCTGCGGCAACTGGCAGCATCAAAAACTGATGTTTGGCAAACACCTTGAGACAATTAATTTGTACTGCTGCTGGCTGGAAACGAGGTTTCAAGCGAGCATCTGAATTGCCTCAGGAAGTGAAGATGTGCAGCGTTGGATCATTTCATTGAGGGCTTTCCAACATATGCCGGACTGCTGAAGGATATCAAGAGAGAGTTTGAAACTACCTTGGATCGTGTAATTGTCTATGCTCGTGACAACGTGCAATTGCGACATCAGCGTTCTGCCAACAAAGCTGCCAGGACAGACGCAGTGGACAAGGCGTACCAAAAGGTTTCCCGCTATTCATGCATGTTCCACATTTTGCAGTACTTCACAGCCCTGGTCTGAACTTTTGCGTCAGTGCCCTGTCTTCGAGTACATTGTTCACTCGTGCAATACCTCATGCTAAAGACCAGGTGCATGGCAGGCGCTGCACGTGCCAACTTTGAATCTGCTCTCGTATCATCGCACGCAGGCAGCAGCCATAGATGTGAATCAACTGCATCAAACTACTGTTGGATGCAGTATGGATTTTGGCAGGCCGGAGCTACTGCAGGGCAAGTTGGGCTGTACACCGCAGCCTCAATGCCGACATGCCGTCACTAGTTCACATCCGCAAAAGAAACTTTCCAGACTAACAGGTAGGGCCCAGGCGATTCCATGTTGTGCTGCAGGCTGCCACAGTGGCAGGCGAGTTCCGCCGCACCGTCCACAAGAAGCTCATTGCAATGGAGGAGCGGCAGATCGCAGCGGAGAGGCGCACTCAGGCTGCGAAAGAACGCATGCAGCTGGTATCATCAGATTTGGAGGCCGCACGGGCTCACGTGGCCCGCCTGGTTGCCATTAACCAGAGGCTCAAGGGCAACGTAAAAGCTGAAGGGGAGTGGGGCAAGAAGGGAAAGCGGGGTGTCCTGAAGGGAGTCATGCTTGGGCCCATCACAGCTGAGGTTGGTTCCAACTGATGTGTCATGCTTGGTACTTGGAAGCTCGATTGGCTGCTTGTTCGATCGCCCGGACATGACATGCCTCAACGAAGGCTCATCATCCCAAAGCAGTCTTGCCTGGACCAGTGCACTGATTCAGGTCCCCGCCACAAGACATCTGTTAGAGGCAGTGACTTGCTGCCTAAGACAGATATCGTTCTAGCAGATTGTGGGGCGTGTCTTGTATTGCAAGGTGTTGCAGTTGTTGGGAAGACTATTTCAGTCCAGTGGGCAATCTGAACATTCGTGATATGGACCGCATCATGCAGATGGAGAGAGCGCTGGACCCTGATGCCATTCCATCTGCTGTTATGAGGAAGTCGATTCTCAAAGTGAAAACCACCTTCAAGCTGTCTCCACGAAACGTTGTTGATGCAGTAACAGCAGAGCCTGATGTCGCAACAGCGGAGCCTGATGCTTCAGCAGTCGAGCTTGATGTGGTCGCTGAGGAAGACTAGATCATTCTCAGGCCTAGAATACACTGAAATTGCGTGGTGTAACGTGATATGTACAGCTACCTCATGTTTCATGATGAAATTTCACCAAGCTCTCATACGTATGATGCATGCTCCATTCAGGCAATGCATCCAGTATACGTATGCAGTATCTGATACTTGGCCAAATTTGGGCTGGTTATTACTCGCGTGCGGCCGTACATGTACGCGTACACTGCTTTATCCTGGTCTTTGGGCAGCCTGTTGAATGTATTGTGCGTCTGCTGCTGCGGTTCCTGAACTGTTGGCATTGATCTGGTTGTTACTCTCTTGCAGTAGAAGCACCAGGCAGTATTGCACAGCCACCTGGAGCAGGGCTCGATTAGAATCATGTGCTCACATGTAGCGGAAGTTAGTCTCGATCTGCTGACTGCAGAAGCGTGCGCCAGGCTTGCTCCTGGCGAGTCAGCTCAGCTCTGCAACGCCCTTTCTTTTAGCTGCGCCCACAACTCCACAACGGTGTACTCTGAGATTCCTAGACTGATTAGTGCTATCAGCAGGTGAGTGTCAACTCTGGTGCTGGGATATACCTGTGATTCGTTGGGGAAAGAAGATGAACAGTTCACTGAGCTGCAGGTGCAAAACACAACCACTCAGCGCTTCTCCAATTGTGAGTACAACGTTGGTGTGTTCTCTTCTTGGATAGTGTGTTCTCGCAGAGCGTGGTGGTAGCTTGGTATTCCCGTATTCACTCTTCACACTGACGGTGGCAAGCTGCATACAGGACGTGTCCTTGTTGAATGGTGTGGCTCGGCAGCTCGATGAAGACTCCAAGTTAGACGTCTGGAACAAGGTGTGTCCTGATTCGGCGCTTTTCACAGGTGAAGCTGTTCCATGCACTTCTCATGTTGGTCAAACAAGCAACAGTGGCCATGTTTGCAGTGGGAAGAACATTTAAAGAGTGCCTACGAATCGTACAAGTCGTTGGGAGGGAAGATGGAGCCAGTGCAGCTCCGTAGGCACAGCAATGAGACTGCTGCCATCGATCTCACATCAGCCACTCCAGAAGCCGAGATCGCCAATAATGTTCCGACCATTGCTGCGAAGGGTGCATTTATGCCACGATGCTCATCTCCACCTCAAGGCTCGCCACAAATTAGCAAACAGGGCAGCTTGTTCAATATGTGGAAGCAACAGAAGCAAGATCCTGCAGGCACGAAGACGAATGGACCGGTCTTGGAGAGTAGCTGTTATTTAGAATTGATATATTTTTCACTTACCATTGTTTTCAATTGACAGTAACAAGTGTTGCAGTCACAGTATGTGGCCAGAATTTGACTGAGTGTGTGAAAGTGAGAAATGTTGCGAAAAGGCAGGTACTTGCTATGACAGTTGCATACCTGCCAAGACAGTGACTCTATGCAGGTCAATCACGGAACAGCAGTACGTCTGCGGCCCTGGCAAGTGCAGCAATCGGCAAGAGTAGCATCCTGGCAAAGTCCCAGCAACGACCTCCAGCTGAAGCATCTCAGGTTCAAGAGGACCCAACACTGCCGCCAGAGCCAGCCTGCCCGTTCACATCCGCTGGGGCTATATTAGGGCACAAGAAGCGTAAATTTGGTGCTGGTGGTGGGGCCGCTGGGGGCGAAGGCGGCGGCGGGCATGGGGCTGCGGGCGGGGGCAGCAAAAAACGTCTGGGGATGTGCGCGCGAAGCACGTTTAATCCGCCTTTCCGGGGCAAGTCTGACGCACAAGGGGGGCAACAGGGTGATGGAGCTGCAGCAAGCAAGAAGCAACAGGGTTCAGGGGGGGGGGAGGAGGAGTCACCGTACAGTGAGGCCGCACAGGCACTGCTGACTCAGCCGGACGGCAGCATGCCAGACTCCATTCTGAAGCTGCAGCCTGAAACAGTGAACACCGTTTGCAACGACATCATCTCCACCAGCAGCACTATCCAGTGGGATGACATTGCAGGTGCGCCCCTGCGGCTTCGAGCCACGCCCAGCTGCCCTGAAAATATGTAGTTATGTACAAGAAATGAACGCTTCGTATCTTTCAAAAATCCTTTCTTGATTTCGTCTGTGCCAGTGTTCACGTCTGAGAATTTTTTTATCATGGCTCCTCTCATCGTCAAGCGACTTGTTGCGCTGATTATCCGCAGCGTGTGCTGAGATGGGAAAGCAACATCGTGCTAAGGCAGCAAGGTTGCAGTACTGTATGAACCCAGTGAGCCACCGAGAAATCGTCAGGGTATGAATGCGCTGACACACGGTGACAACTAGCATTCACCAGCGATGCGTTCAGCTGCACAGCATCACATGTAGACTGAAAGCATCTTGCAGGGCAGCACCACGCCAAGGCGCTGGTGCAGGAGCTGGTGGTGTGGCCGATGCAGAACCCCACTCTGTTCACAGGCGCCCGCGCGCCGCCGAAAGGCCTGCTGCTGTTCGGGCCCCCGGGAACTGGCAAAACGCTCATCGGCAAGGCCATCGCTTGCAACATTCAGGCCACGTTCTTCAGCGTGAGTGCCAGCAGCCTCACCAGCAAGTGGATCGGGGAGAGTGAGAAGCTGGTCAAGGCGCTGTTCGCAGTGGCGGAGTGTGCACAGCCCGCCGTCATCTTCATCGACGAGCTCGACTCCATCCTCACCGTCCGCAAGTCTGATGGTTCGCTCTCTGATGGTGCCGAGCTGGTGCAGCTTGTCGCCCATTCTTCCAGCTCGCATGATATGCATTCGCTCAGTGCTCTGTGCGCAGGCAGGGCGTGCCTCAGGCAGCCTTGCATTTCGCAGCCGTGCTGCTGTGAGGGGTGCTGTGTAATGATGTTTGAATCGTGTATGAGAAATCATGTTTGTGTCACATTCGAAGCAGTCAATTTACAGGAGCTGGCAGCATAGCTTGCGCTGTGTCTCAGAGTCCTGTCCGCCGTTCCAGGTTGCACGCTTTGTGCTGGTGTCAGGCCAACTATGCAGTCCAGCCATGCACGTAGAGTGTGCACCAGTCTCACAGATTATCAGGCCTTTGTGCCACTTTGCCACGCAGGTTCATGACAAGCTTGCGCTCTGATTAGTTTGTGTGTTGACCTCTGGTGGTATGCACAGCAGCAGGTGGGGCAGTGCACAGACACGCAGAGCTGGTGAGGTGCAGGGGAGCACGAGGCAAGTAGGAGGCTCAAGACGGAGCTGCTGGTGCAGATGGACGGCTGTGACCCCTCTGCCGCCAATCGCAGGATCCTCGTCATCGGCGCCACCAACCGGCCGGAGGACCTCGATGAGGCCGCACGGTGCCCCCCCCCACCCCCCAAATAACAAAATCAAGCTTATTCACGCTCTATGTGCTGCTAGAGAGGAACTGAACTGTGGTGCCCTTGCTTTGTGTACTTGAGCTCCCCAGAGGTTGTGTCATTTGCATTGGCAGTTCCTGCCATCCTCCCCTGCCATTCTGCCTGCTCTTGAGATGGCTCATTTGCACCATGCATGCAAGTGCTGGTGCCCTGTTTTTTTTCAGAAAGAAGCGATACAACAAGAGTGTTCTCAGGTGACAGTCATCCGTCGCGGGGGTGCAGGAGGCGGCTGCCAAAGCAGTTGTACATCCCACTGCCGTGTGAGGAGGCGCGCAAGCAGATGGTGCTGCGGCAGGTGGGGCCCAGTTCAGGGGTGGCGTCGTCCCTGAGCGAAGCAGACATTGCAAAGATCATCAGCAAGACAGCTGGCTACTCAGGGTCGGACATGAAGAATCTGGTGCAGGAGGCCTGCCAGGGCCCTGTGCGGCAAGCAGTGGTCGCCCATGGAGCTGCTGGTGCGCTCTCCTCTTCCGTGGCTGCAGCTTCCTGCTTCCTCTTGTCTGCTTCACCGCGCACAGGTGCAACCGACCACAGTGCAGCCTGCACAACAGGTCATGCTCTGGGCAATATCGGTGCTCAGCTTGATTCTGCAGCCTGAACCCCGTGATGCAGCGTGTGGGGCTCCAAGCAGAGGTTCTTGCTATTGGAAATGAGGGGCTGTGTGGGACGTCCCTGTTATGACACCCAGTGCCCCAACCTGCAACGCCGACTGTCGGCACAGACTGGTTTGCTTACCCTTGTCAACGCAAAAGTTGATAGAAGTGAGCCTCAGGTGGGTGTCCATGCATGCAGTCAGCAAGCTCACAGAGGATGACCTGCGGCCAGTGATGCTGAAGGACTTCCGGGCGGCGTGCCTGGCACAAAAAGCATCAGTGCACCCTGATGAGGTGGCACGGTACATTGAGTACGATGCACGGCATGGTGCGCGGCAGATGGTGGCGGGAGAGGACCTGGACGATGCTGACGACTGGTGACTGGTGACTTGCCTGGCCCCTCGTGCACTCGGCTGTGGGGAGCCATTGAATTGCATGAATGCGCCATCCAACAATTCTCATAGTGTATTGCAAGGTTGGTCATGAGATTCGTTGTAGCGGTGGGGGCATCTGTAGGTATTGACGAGTACTCAGCACACCGTGCGCATGCGTTCTGCAGTAGCTCTCATGGTGTAGGAACCGACCTTTGTTGTAAGGGTCTGTTGGCACACGGCACGTCGAAGGGTGCAGTACTCTGCAGCAACAGGGGTGCTCAAATAGCGCGGGGGTGGCTGGACTGGGTATGTGGAAAACAGTCTGGAGTGACCCTGCACCCACATGTGATCATACAAGGTGATCCAGATGTCGTTGACATGATACACTCGCATGCATGTTGGAACCGCAAGAACCTGGAGAAAGAAATGCGACAAAGTGTAAAGTGGCTGGGCCTCAGCAATCCGTGCTGGTGGAGGGGCAGCAATCTTGGACACCCCACCTGAAAGGGCGCATTCATGATAACTAGAAATAAACTTTCAAGACACTTCAAGTGGCCCTGATAGTGATGCTAAAATGCCACGAATTTCATGACGAGCACCTGCTCTTCCGTTATCATTTATTGCCTTTCGAGCGACATGGACGATTTCTGTGTTGTATTCATTGCCATAGTCCAGCCCTTGTGGTATACTGAGGCCTCATGAGGCTGCTGTTTACAAGTGGGTGCACATCAAATCGCTGCATCCATGTAGCCGTTGTAACACATGCATTAGGCTGATACCCATGAGGTGACAAAGTTGCTGTGCAATTCTGCGTCTCAGCCTTCTCTGAAATCCCTGGGGGTCGGCTCTGGCCTCACTGTTGATTTGCTCACCAATTAAAAGAGCGGCCCATCGCCGACTTGTTGGTGTTATATTTCCATGGTCAGATTGCCAGTAGAAGAGCTGAAGAGTGGTTTGGATTTTATAGCACCGTGGTTGTTAGTGGGTGCTTGCTGTGTTGATATTTGTTTTAGCTCGAGTGATAGGCGACATTGCGAGATTTTGTTTGGTGAAACTGAGGTCCTGCAAGATTTTCAGACCTGATGGATCGTTTCTGGAGTAGACAGTGAGCACAATGACAGGGTGAACTTCTTGTTGTGAACAATACACACTGCTAGAGCCTGCCGAACCACTCTAGTACAGTGTTGGTAACAGACTGGGACATCATGCTTCTGCTGTGTCAGCCCTTGGCAGGTGTGGTATGCAAGTGCAGTTGGTCTATGCAAGATACAGAAGACCCTTAGAAAGAATCAGTTGTATGCGAACTCATGGCAGGACGTTACAATCATCCTCATCATTGTCAAGTCCCTAATGCCAAGTACGCCCGTACTGCTAACTCTTGCAGATGGTTAGAAGCCCAAACGTAACCCTCAGCAACAGTACATCTCGCCTTGCTATGCCTGGAACCCAACCTCCAGCTGGAGCTCTCACCTGTCAATGACCACCACAGTAGCGTCATGTGGCATGCACGCCCGCCCCACACTCTGTCCAGAGACACCAACGTCCAGCATTAGGCCTCTCGAAGTGGCCACCTTTTTTGTTCAAGCACACAGGCACACACACGTAACTTCAAGGCAACTGCCTCGGTATCAATGCGACAGGTGGACAACGAACTCCACAGAAAATAGGAGGCTGGCGATGGTTATTGGAGGTGCTAATCACACACACACACACACACACACACACACGTATGACTCCTCATGGAATTGTGGTCAGCTCTGTAGCGTCATTTTTGGCCTGCAGCATCTCCTGGAGCTCGGAACTCATCTTCTTCTCATCGTAGAACCACATCAGCACAGCTGCACACACTGCCAGCCCGGCCCCAACCACACCACTGAGCCTCACGCCAAGATCATCCCCCACGTCTTTCCCGAGCTGCAGCAGCAGCGCAAACAGCACCACCGCGACAGTGCTTGCAAGTTTCTGGAAGAATGTGCGAGCAGCATAGAACATTCCAGCGACAGCTTCACCTGTTCGCAAGCTATGGTGCTCTGCAATGTCTGCTGTTGCCCATGCGAACATAGTAGTCAAGATACTGTAGGGGACAGCGAAGACTAAGATGGGGATGATTGCCTGTGCATACAGCGCAGCATCTGACAGCCCCATGACAGACACAAACAGAAACACGACAGTCTCTATGCCAAACGCTGTCAGCAGCAGAACCTTTCCTCCTTGGAATTTCTTGGCAAACTTTGCAATGACTGGAAACAAGAAGATGGAAACAACGACGAGAACGAGGATGAGAATGGTAGCAGTACTCTCATCCAGATCGAGCAGCACTGTAACGTAATACAGGATGCCAGTCTGCAGCAGTGTTGTGGCACAGAACGTGAAGAAGTCGCTCGCAACAACATTGCGGTAGTACTTGTTGCTGAGGCACATCTTCATGGACTTAAAGAACGGCACACTGGCAGCCTCATTTCGCGACCATTTGGGCTCATCCACAACCAGCACAGGCACCAGCATAGCCAGGAAACCTAAGAAACATATGCCTGCAATGGAAATCTGCCATGCACGCATGTGTCCGATTTCTGTGTCTGGAAGCAGCGGGTACAGCAGAGGAGCAATGAAGAAAGTCATCGCCGACACGACCATACCGATTGCCCACAGCACTGATGTCCATACTGTTAGATCAAGCCTCTCCTCTGGTGTTGCTCCCAGGTCGGGAATGAGGGTGAGTAGGGGAGTGAAGTACATTGTGAGGAATGTGAAGAGAACTATCTGCATGATCACGAGGTACGCGATGTTCCAGGTGCTGATCCTGCATGTGAGCCAGCCACAATGAGAGCACATAGCACTCTGTGTCTACAGAAAGTGTGCGGATTCACAATGCAGCATCCCCAAACCGCACCAAAGTGCATTGTCACCTGGCCTGGTGTGCAGGAAGGTTGAACATTGCGCTGCTGAGCTCTTCCGAGCGAAGTGTGCAGCTTTGTTTAGGTTGTCGCACAGGACAGGCGATTCTTTGTATCTTGCAACAGAGTGAACATTGTGTCAAGGGCGTGCTGTGCAGGTGTACTGTTCTTTTGCAAACAATGGCATGCAGCAGCAGGTGCTTGGCAGCACCACAGGGCAGGAGGGCGCCGCACTCTGTGACAGGCGGCACAAACATCAGCGCCGTTGCAGCAGCGCCGGGGATCATGCCAACAGCCATGAAAGGGATCCTGCGGCCCCACCTGGTGTTGGTGCGGTCAGACCAGCTTGCGATGACCACATCTGTCACGCTGTCTGTCAGTCGTCCAAACGCAAGCACTACCGCAATGGCATTGATGATACCCAAGAAGGTTTTCTCCGTAACCAGAGAAGGCAGCTCAGCAGAGTCGGGCGGCAGGTAGAAGTACACCTGCACACAGAGTGCACAGGCTGCAACACCCATGGCTTCTTGTAAGCACTGCAAACGTGGATACCTGCAGGCGACAGGCATCACGGCGCCCAAGGACAAGGGGAGAAGACTGCGCTACAAGACTCGGCCACTGAATGAGAGCACTGCTGCCATACAAGAGCTGTGCCAGCTGCTTCAGGTACTCTGGATCAGAACAAGGTTTGTCCAGCAGTGTGGTACACAGGAGTGTAGTTGTTTCTCTCTGGCATGTAAGCTGGAGAATCGCACGATGAGGTTCACAAGGACATTGGCCTGGACAGACACTCCAAAGTTACCGCTGGCGATCGCGAACACAATGAACTTTGGTAGAGGTGGCCGGTTCGCCCCTGTTCCCACCTTCTCGGCTGCACACACCAGAACCATGTCGAACATGTTTTGGGTTAAGTTTGGTCTCCTTGAATCAAGACTGCGTTCCTGAAGGTACTGAGGGATTGCTTCACACTTTCTCTATCTGTTCATGACAACTAGGTTCACACATAATTCATCATTATTCGAGGGACCGGTTTGCTGATGCTGGGTGTGCGAGGTCTGTTGTGCATTCTGGAGCTGAAGTAACAAGTTCTTTCCTACTAACCAAGTTGCTCACACACTGAGCTATTCATAGATAACAAAACCTGCCGTCCGCTAAAACATTGTAGCTGCACGCACGTTGGATCTGTGAGGAGAGAGCAGTAGCATCTGGCACTGCCACGTCCACGGCCAAGTGCCGTGCGTATCCTCCACCTTCTTCTTGCTTAGATTGAAGGTCAGCACTCATTATTGCTCTCTGGGCCAGTCAACTCTCTATGGGCACAGTCGACCACAGAAACGTTGTGCATTCGATGCTGTAGTAGGAAAAGAAGTACTGATGTCTTCTTCAGCAGAAAATTATACCGATTTAAATCCCAGAACGACCAGTGCGTTCAAACGCTTGACTTCACTGCCCGAAGTTGGCAAGTTGGACACCACGAACTTCTTCGAAGAATGAGTGCAATGGCCCTGCAATGCAGTTCCTTGCGTACCAACGACCTCAAGTCACTGTGCATAAGAATCGGTAGAGCCAACTGGCTGTCTGTGGTTCACGACGGGACAGGCGTAGCTCCATGGAGCTCCAAGCATGAGCCCTGCAAGTGCAGCGCGTGACAACGCAACGCAAGATCTGATCATGAGCAGCAGGTCCGTCTGAGTATACAAACTCATGGCGCACAACGGGGCACACCGAAAGCAACGGCTTGCCTCGGCGTTGCAGCGTGTTGCCGTCGCGTTGCTTGGGCGAATCGGCAGATACTCGTTCAGAGAGTCTCTCTCTCACCGTCTGCACCACTAACAATGCATGAAGCCTACCTACCCATAGATACGTATTATAATGGCAGATCGGTCAGTTTCTATCGCTACAACATGCGACACAGCGCAACATGTCAACAATCGGGAACACGTCGCGCTGCCGCATGTAATATGAACTACGCACAGTCCAGTCATAAATATACTCTACCCCTTCGTCACACATCCGACTGCAGTTGTGCTTGATCTCACTTGCAAAGAATCATGCACAAGAGGGCGCAAGAGGTCATGAGGCGCCAAGATCGTTCGCCGTCATGAACTCGCACTCAGCTGAGCTCAAGAGGTGGAAATCGACTTCGCAATGGTGCCGTGTCACCATTGCGTCTGAGAATGCACCCCCTTCAAAACAGAAAGACGAACGAACGGAGAGTTTTTTAGCCCCTCCAATGTTTCGCGGCAGCTCTTGTCTTGCATTGCGGTGGCACGGGTTCTGTTGCGGTCCACAAGTACAGGTGTACTGGCTGACATGAACAGGTTGCCACAGCCATGGTCCAGGAGTACAGGGGCGCTGGCTCCGGTCCCGCAGCAGGGAGTAACAAGGCCGTGGTCCAGGTGAGAAACGGGCCCTGGAGGCAGCATTTACAACTTGGCTATGAGCTTCGTCCTCAACGCCACATGGCGGACAAAGAAATCTAAGGGGGAAACTACCAGAGACCCCTAAGCTGGCTCTGCTCAGCAACTCGTGAACGAAAGCGAGAGGTGGAGCTACACAAGGCGGTGCATGTGGATGTGCTTCTGTTCACTTTGTATTGTTGAGCTCTGCTCTCGCACATCTTGGTCTTGGGATTGACCACTCATCCACGGCCTGCTTGCACTATAAGCTGTTAAACAGGGTCACATGTTTGATTCCTGGTCCATCAGGAGCCACCTCTTGTCTTTTCTGCGACCTTCTGAGCCAGGCGCGATGTGGGTTTCTAGTGGCGTCCCCTTAACTAATCTTTCCACCCATGTGGCGCTGAGAGGCCAAAGGTCAAATCGAGCATGGCGTCGTCCCGAATGATTTCAATCTATTTTCTACAAGTCCCCGAAAACGAACGACGGACAAGTCCCTGAATGATTAGAAACGTTTACAACCCGAAAATGCCCCGGGCCTTACAAACTGCCAAAAAGGCAGTGAATGGTCAAGAACCTAAATAGCCAGTAGCGACCAACAAGAAACCACCGCCACTTCGCTCGCATGGCACAACAGAGATGGGCTCGGAGATGGGCTCTGATCGAGTGCTGCTTCAGAGAAGAGTCCCGAGCTGTGCGAATGACAGGGAAAAAGGGAGTCGAAGAGGTGGGGAGGTGGGCGGGGGGGAGGGGCATCTGCCATGCACCGAAGGAAAGGCATGATTGTGAGAGTGTGCATGCGTTGGATTGGGAGCAGTGATTTGTCAGGGCACACACCTAACAACTCGGGCCCAAATATTTAGGATTTCTCCATGAAACCAAGCGACACTGGTGATGCATGATTGGGAGTGCTTGACTCGGAAGGGTGCAAAGCTTGATTACATCGATAAGGATACAGAAGCAGAATGCATGACAAGGAAATCGATCCAGCATCAACAGTAGTCAGAGAGAAGAAGTGAAGACCAAGACAAGCAAGCCATTGGCTGGCAAGACGAACAACTAGCAAGGTAACTACTGCCATTTGATGAACTGCATGAATTCCGCCACTGTGGTGTGAGGCGGAAGCTCAAACTGAGTATGGCGTAGCGCCCGGATAATTTACTTATTTGTTATATACTCAACCTCATCAGCAGCCCAGGGAGGCGGGCACTGCAGCTGTCCCTAGTGTGCAAATACTCTCAGTGCGGAAAAGTGCACACTCAGCTCTCCATGCACACCTGCCAACAAACTATGATGCTTCTCGTTCCCAGGGCCAGCAGCAGCAGTGCCAATGTGCTGGATGCAGCATGTTGCCTTCGTATCACGTTATTCACATCTCTCAATAGCAAAGGGCAGTAAGGCAATCCGCACACAACACCTGAAAAAGAGTTCTCCCTGTGTGTGCAGTAACTGAAGCGCCAGTCTGGGTGGTGGGGCTATTGCGGAGGTTGGCAAGCAGATACAACGTGCAGCAGGCGATATATCGCAACCTTGCTTGGGCCTGTGGGCAAGGCAGGCTATGCCAGGGGGCTTCATGTTGCGCACTGTAATGTACACAACGAACAACTTAGGGGCGGCGGAAGTGGAAAGGTGCAGCAGCAGAGCATAGGGGCATTCCACTGCGAGCCCTCCCCGGGCTACAAACCCGACCACATCAAACAGAGACCACATCAAACAGAGACCACATCAAACAGAGACCACATCAAACAGAGACCACATCAAACAGAGACCACATCAAAC
>JAUMHD010025686.1:14381-44056 GCA_032359135.1 Ulvella scutata | reverse complement strand
CCCCGGCCCCTCGGGGGTGCCCCCCCCCCCCCCCCCCCTCCCTCCCGCGGCCGTCTCGGCGCCTCCTGGCTAGGGTAGCTCTTTCTGGAGAATACCGCATCATGTTCACAAGTACACTGCTGGTGCTAGATTACCCCCCCCCCCCCCGCTGCACTTCTGTGCCGCACAACTGGGGGGCAGCATGAAAATGTGAAAATGTGATTGAATAGGCAAGTGGCAGTGTATAATACCTGACGTGCATGCACCTGCAGCCTGCTCTTGAAGTGGCATCAAATGTCGTACTGAATGCTCGTGTCGAAGTTTCGTAAATGTATCCCTCTCTCGTACTGTAACAATGATCATATGGTATTGACTTACCTGACAAGATGGGCTAACACTGTGTTTCACTTCACATGTCCCACATCATGGGCCACATGCATGTCTGAATATTCGGTCAAATGGCCATGCATCCCAGTTGCATGGACAACTTTCTGCTATGAGCCATTCTATGGAGTTATGCCTGTAACTGTCCGCACCCTCTGCTTGCACACCACGGTACACCAGCTTCATTGCATTACATTTCCGAGTCGCATGCATGGACGGGACGGGGTCAAACTAGATTAGGTTGGTTGGACTGCGATGACCCAATTCACGCCGGATCATAACAATACTCAGTGTTGAGTCAGTCCCCATACTCAAGTGTCATGGCTTGGTGCACCATGTGGGTAGAGACGTTAGCTTGACTCCCTGTCGTTGCTTCGGTAGTGGCATGTCCTGTGTCGTTTGTGCGAGGTCGAGCTAAGTTGTCATGCGATGATTTGCTGGTACTTGAGCCATTTTATGGAGTTATGCCTGTAACTTTACTCACACTCAGTTTTCAAGGCGACGCCGCCCCAGCCACCCACTGTCCATCACACGTCATTCACCACATAGCGAAAATATCACCTATTACACACATCGAGTGCTCCCTGATGTTGCAAACACAACTCGTTGCTGACCAAAGACGTTTCATACATATCCCTTTCAAGTTACAAAACGGAACGCACTCAAAAAGTTCACACGAATGTTCACATTCAGAACTTCATACACAACTCGTTCACCCAATTTCGACGAAACTTTCACAACACAGACCAATTATTCGCACCGTCCAGAACACATAATCTTCAGAAAGGACAAGCGGACACTACATTGGAACAGTGTCCCCCCTTAGTTTTATCGCACTTGCGGGCCCCATCCATTGCTTGCACATGTATGGCTATAAAACACCCTTGACGCAAGCACAGGACTCGAAATTGAAGCACACTAAAAACACACAACTCGAACCATCCCACTCCAATCCGATCCATACCTACACAGAGCACCTTCTCTATGCCTCCACCCTCATCCTCACTGCCCCTCAACTCTTTCCCGCATGATTGGCGTCTCATTTATCATATATCCACCTGACTGTCCTGACTATACATGCACCCAAAACCCAGTCTGGCTTCATTGGTTATGGCGCCGCCACTGCCACACAACCTTCCCACATACTCTCAAACCTTAACATTATACGTCTGTGTCACATGGAGGTGACAATCACCCCCTATAGAGCGCCCAAAACGTGTAGAGAACCCAAAACAGCGCACACGCCATCGCCTGACTCAGCACCTGCACATCTGATACTCAACAACCCTGAAACAACACCCCGATTCTTTTCTCCAACTCTGCATTTGCTTCATACATTGCGGAAGAACCCTGCAACCCGATCAGTAGTATCCTTAAACCCACTAAAAACACAAACGTTTTCGCTCAGGACCTGCAACCTGAGTGGACGAAGGACCTGAAACCTGAATAGAAAACCCTTCAGTACACTCCCAAGAAAATAGCTGCAGCCCAGGACCCGAAACCCTAAGTGGTAGAATCCTTCAACACACTCCCGAGACAAGAGGGTTTAGCCCAGGACCTGAATGGTTGCAGCAACACTCGGCACTCCAGCACCGTTGATGACAAACACCATCCAGTAACCCGGAATGGCGATACCCTCGCCAGGAACAGTCACTGTGACCGAAGCTTCACAGCCACAGGAGAGCGAAGTGTCTCCGCATAGCTCGAGGCGACGTTGGTCCAAGTTCACACTGTGAGTGGAGCTCCCCATGCGGATCATGGACGCCTGGAGGATTGCCTCATCTGAGGTAATCGTGATTGCCTCACCAACGCCTGCATGCGTGTTGTTATGTGATAAATATACTATATGCTGTCTTACAACCGGAAAGGCAGTGCATAGGCATGAACCCAAATTGCCAAAAGCAACTACCGCAAAGCATCCACCACCTCACTCGAATGGCACAACACTATACTATATACTGTTCTTGTTGATGTGATACCCTTGTTTTGGATAGAAGCTCTTTTTTCAGAAGATCAACAGCTTGAAGAAACGGACACAGGAAGTAGCTGTGTACCAGAGTGGAGCATGATTGTGTATCATTCTTCTGGGCATACGCCGACAACGGCAAAGAATCATGATGTCAACGGCAACCATCGGTGATACTGAGATGCTTGCTGTCTGAAACGTGAACCACAACGCTTTGAATGTCTATGCTGGAAAAAAAAACGCACGAAATCATATAAATTTTCATTGATTTTGGCTATTTGGGTTCATGCCTATTTACTACCTTTCCGGTTTGTAATGAACGATAAATTTTCATTTAAAAACTTGGTTTTACAAACCGGAAAGGTAGTAAATAGGCATGAACCTAAATAACCAAAAGCAACTAACACAAAACATCCACCACTTCACTCGAATGGCACAACAGCACCATCACGAAAGTCTTTCCCAGCGCTCTTGGCCAAACTGCGATAATAGTCATTTAAAACCTACTAGATTTTTTCCAAAAACTATCTTTCTTTTTCGGGTTTTCAAGTACCAGTTTTCCGGGAACGCACCAACTACGGTCTTGTCGACATCAACACTCGGGCGCGGAGCAGGCGATCCATCAGCGTTGAACAAGTAAGGCGGTGAGTACATCTCCACGTCCAGATGGTTGTTAAGGCAGTCACAGATCTTTCCGGACTGGCCAGGGAAGCACGTGAAACACAGGCCACCCCCACCGATGTACACACGACCATCAGGCACCAGAACTCCACTGCTGTGGTAAGTTCTAGGGACCTTCATTGGGGTGTCCAGAAGCTGCCACTGCTCAGATTCGTGGTTCCAGAGTTCTGCATGTGCGAGATTTTCTGTGGACAAAGCGAGATTTTCTGTGGACACAAAACAAAAAGAGCTAATCGGGAACCCTTTTTCCAAACCGGAAAGTAGTGAATAGGCATGCACCCAAAAATAGCTAATCGGGAACCACGCCATACCCAACAAGGGCTTCGGCTTCAGCACCCCCGAAGGGGTGGTTGAGACATAGATCTTGACACATAGACCTGAGATACGGAGAGCGGAAAGCGGACAACGTTTGCGAACTGACATGACGTTTGCGAACTGGTATTGGTGGACTGCTGGGTGCACACTGTTTCCAACAATCCTGCCAAGTTTGTTTGGTCACGACCTCAGAGATCACAATACGAGTTCCAAAAGTCAAAGAACACTGGTAGGGAGATATATCTATGATGGATGTCCAGCATAGGTAAGCGAGACTGGGAGCTTCTAAGGGGATATATGTATGATGGATGGACATTGTCTGTATGCGAGATTGCTTTTGGCTATTTGGGTTCATGCCTATTCACTGCCTTTCCGGTTTGTAAAGGGATCTGTAGGCGAGACTGGCAGCTGCCTTTCTTTTTATAGGGGGCAAAGGGAGGGAGAGTGTGAGGGGCACACCAGGCTGCAGGATTGCATCATCATCAGAGAACTGTTCGGAGATTCCATTGCCGCCAAAGTGGAGCACATCACCGTTCGGAAGAACCACCGACATCGAGAACGTTCTTGGAATCAGAGGCCCTGCACCGCAATCCCGACACTTCAACGGTTTGCGACACTGTACGCAGTTTATGGAGAGGACTCGGGTGCGGTTTCGGCGCATTTTCGGAAACCGCTAATGGTAATAAACAGAATAACCTTTGTTCATCTGGTAGACTGGATTCCCTTTTTATAACATCACATTTCACCTTCTGGAAGAAAAAGTAGGCTGAGTGTTGGTGAGTTTATTCACTGCGGAGAGGGTTCGGGCGCGTGGTGCGGTGCGATTTCGGTGCGTCTGAGGCGAGGTCGTGGGCAGGAACCTTCCGGAAGCTTCAGACAACCTTGCAGCTGCAGTGATTTCATGATCATGCATTGCGTTTCATGATTCTAGCTTCTTCGGTACATGTGCATATGCTTTATTCCTTCCTGACAGTACACTTTCGGCTATACACACGAGTACCTGTTGTGACGTATCCAGCCTACCGTACCCACTAGACATCTGAGCACAGGTGCCCAGTGGGCAAATTAGACAGGCTCTGCCGAACAGCTCCATCGCACCAGTAGGCGCTCTCAAACTCGAACTATCCTGGTATACACACTGGGAGACACATTGCTATACACACTGGGAAACACACTGAAATACACAGTGGAAAACACACTGGTGGACTCTTCACAGCATAGGCAGCGTCGGGAGTGGGGAAACCTGCTGGCGACCCAAGCTAGTTTCATCGTCTCCAAGCCCCTGGGCTGTTCTGCTTCCAACCCCAATATTGTGCTTCAACCACAAACCTACCACAACATTGTGCTTCAATGATCGTGTTGAAAACCCCAACATGAGAAAAACCGGGAACTTCGCACCTTGAATGGGCCTCACGGTGGGAGCCACGCCCACAGCAGAGATTACAATCACTTCTGCGGTGGTGCGGGAGGGCAGAGAGAGGCCAAAAGCCGCGCCACCGCCAATGGCGAGAATCTTTCCAGCCTCGTACATCACTGCGCCTCCGTTCTGGGCAGTGGGGCCTCTGTCTCCTACAGGGATGAAGCCGCCGGTACCTTCTGTGGTGTACCAGTTCATCTGGGTGCTGGGGCCGCAGTGGAACACTGCATGACACATGACACATATTACGTCATCATTGTGTTACTGAAGCACCGGAGAGTTAGTATGTAAAGTTACAGGCATGACTCCATTGTATGGCTCACCAGAGAGATAGTGAACATGTATGAACCCACACAGATGAACGCACACCACCGCTGCTGAACACCATGACATACATGAGCACCATGACATACGGCTCTGTCGAAGAGAAGATAAGGGGCCTGGGGGGCAGTAAACTATCATACATTGTTCCCATGCATTTGTGCCACCAATAAAGTATCACGCATTGTTCCCATGCATTTGTATCACCAATAAACTATCACATATTGTGCCCACGCATTTGTATCATCAATAAACTATAACACATTGTTCCCATACATTTATATACCCAATAAACTATCACACATTGTTCCCATGCTTTTCTATGCACTTCTCCAGTGGCCTTGTCGATGTAACAACAGTTCCCGGTGTGGATTCGCACCGCTGGCTCCAGTCCAAGCAAAGAAGAAGCCATAGTAGTCCTGCTGCTGGCGACCCTCAGGGTCATCGCTGAGCATCTCTATGGAGTTGATGCTAGTGAGAAGCCTCCATGTGCCTGTAGCAGGATCGTAAACCTCTGCGCCCTTGTTGATGCAGCAGCCGTTGTTTGCGATGTCGTCTCCACTCCAAGAACCTCCGTTTGTGAACACCTGCGCACTCGTAGCCACCTCTTTACTTACAGCAGCCCTTGAAGCCACAGGAAGCCAAAATCTCTGTTTTTTTCCTTGTTACTTATCGCAGAGTGTAGCTCTTGCAGCCACAACTCGTGTTTTGATTTCACGCTTGAACGTGAATGGCCGCCTCGACATAATTTAAAGCACATGAAATGTTGAACACAGGAAATCCTCAACACATGAAGTCAACTTGAAGACAATCCCACCACTGCTTTCACATCTACAAGCTGTGAAAGCAGTGGCGTACCTGGCGTGCTCAGGCCCACACTCAATCTGAATGTGGCGTAGTCCCCGAAAAAACGTTCGTTCTTACTGAATTTCTTCTCCAGGGACCCAAAACACGAACAAAAAAAATAAGCAGTTGCCCAGAAACAACCACTGTGCTTGAACCAGCGCAAACTACCAGGTTAAAAAGCTTGTGAAACACACAGTTCATGTGAGACACAAGTCTTCGAGATTCAATTGAACAGTAGCGCCCCCACCTGGCCATTTGACAGAGTCACTGCCGATGAGTAACCGCGGGCAATGTTCATCTGTGCGGTCGCCTCCCATCCAACGCCATCGGTGTAAATGCTGGCGGCCTCTGCGTTGTTGCCGCCTCCCACAAGTATGCGCCCATCGGTCAGCATGGAGATAGAGGGGCAGAACATGTCGTGGTCAGTGAATGACGTCATCTCAGCGCTGACAGAGTTGCTCGCGGGGTCGAAAAGTGTCCATTTTGTTTGTCCGAGGCCGTTGATGCCGAACTGGTCAACTAGGGCTCCAGACCAAGAGAGCACCTGCAGAACCACAATGATTTTGTTATATGGTTATCTGGATGAAAGTATTGCAGGTGGAGTTGAATTGGGGGTACTAGTATTGGGTGGTGGGGGGTTGGGGGGGGGAGCAGGCAGTGTTATGAAACCAAGGTCGCTGACCACTGAGACATGTTTCAGTGGTCAGCGACCTTGGTTTCATAACGGCAAGGCTGGAAACGAGTTCAATATATGGACTGGTGAAGGGATTCTAGGAGGGGGGGTTCTGGACTGGGGGGGAAGGGGGTGGCCAGCAGGAGGGGGTTGTGTTGGATTTGCAGCGTGCTGGGTGACGGGGGCGGGGGGGGGGGTGGGGGGGGGTGGTGGAGAGGGTGTACACGGGGTACCCCTGGGGCACTGGGGTACAGCACTAGGTAGTGGGTAAGTGGGGAAATGGGGAAGGGGTGTACAAGGGGGCGAGAGAAGGGGGTTGGAAGAATCTTACCTGGCCGCTTGGGAGAAGCGCGGTGGCTACAGGGATCAAGGGGAAGGGAATGACGTCGCTGAAGACACCATCGTTGGCAATTGGCTCTGCATGCAAAGTAAATCATGTAATGAATGTGTATAACTCAGAGACTGAGCACTAGGCTCAGCTGTAACAAGAAGTTTCTAGAATCAGAAGAGTGGCGCTAGGGGCAGAACGACACATCGCCAAGTTCAGCAGTAGAACCAAACTGAGATACGCCCAAAACACATGCTGTACGGAAAAAGAATAGCTGCAGACAAGGAGTGAAGCACAATCATTGGAGGAGCACTGTCCAGAACGCTAGCTGTTCTTCTGGTGCGGTTTTGTAAAAACATTTGGCGGGGGGGGGGGGGGGGGTCAAGTTATTCTATTGGGTGATGAATCAATTTATGGCAAAATAATTCGGGGCAAGTGTAAGTGGTCGATGGAAGCGTACGGAAGTCGACACCCAGTTCTCCACACTCTGCTGGGGGGTCTGGCATGAATGGAACGCAGATTCCTTCCGTTGGCACGAACCCGAAATCACACTCGAACGTCCTTCCTGCAAACTATGAGCACGTCAGCTGCTATTGTAGCCAGCACAAACACTCAGTGACTGAGAGTCGTCTGGCCGCATACGTCATTTCAGTATACGCCTTCGCAGTTGTAGCCAGCACAAATACTCAGTGAGTGAGAGTCATGTGGCCTCACACGCCTTTCCAGTAGAAGCATATGGTTAGAACTTGACCGAAGAGTTCGTCTTCTTAGCATTCGAGGCGTCTGCTAAAGATCGCCATCGGTTTTTGAACGATTGGCTTGTGCATGCCAGCAAGTTGGTGACGCCGTACAGAATTTTATAACGAAAGCAGACACGGTGTTCTGTCTGTCCTGTTCGAATAATCAGACGAAGCAGAAAATATGACTTGTTTCGGTCGTTAGGAATGTCAACACGGGGTTTTTTCCATGGACTGATGATTAGGAATGATTAGGAAAATCAGACTTGTTTCGGTCATTAGAAATGTCAATATGGTCGCCCTGTCAATGGACGCGACGCACGACAGGGATATAGTTAAGGAATGGGGAAAGACTAATTATGTCAACCAAATGCTCTAAAGTATTCTAGTTGGGGGCTATTACATGCAACAGTTCATGGTTTTCCGGGGTTGCCACTACAGAAGTTCATGAATTCGGCTGACACTGGCTGACAAGTTGTAAAGAACGATGCCCCTGGGCTGCACAACCAAGACAACATCACAATGGCAGAGCAGCTGCAGCACAACGAAGAGACAGAGAGAACTCACCAACGAGATCATCTCCAGTGCACACAGGCTGGCCTCCCTGACCGCAGTTGGGAGGGGGGGGTGGTGGCGCAGGGGGGGGGTTGTCGAGGATCTCATTCACTTCTGTGGAGATACAGACACCGTCAATGTTGGTTTCAGTGACACGGCCCGTCAAGCCGTCATCACACTCCGTTGGAGGGTCTCTGCCTGTACATAGTCGAAGCGTCTGAGGACTTGAAGCACTGGAAGTAACGACATTGGTTGTTTACATTCGTTGCTTCCATACCAAGCATTATAGTACACCTGAATACACCACAATCCAATACAATACAACACAACACAATGCAGTACAATACACCTGAATACACCACAATCGAATACAATACAACACAATACAACACAATACAACACAATACACCACAATACACCACAATACAACAAACGATACACTGCAATGTGTGTAAAGTTACGGGCATAACTCCATAGCATGGCTCATGTACCAGCAAATCATCGTATGCCAACTTAGCTCGACCTCGCACAAGTACACTGCAATGCAGTACTATACGATACAATACACCACAATACAACACAACACACTACAATACAATGTAGTACAGTACAATGCACGTTGGTTACATACAATGCAGTACGCACAATACACGCTGGATCCATACAACTGCATGCCCGGTACAGCTAGCACAAGGGGAATCTCTCACCAATGAGCTGGTCGCCCTTGCAGGTGGGCTGGTTCAGAGCTCCACACTCGCCTCCTCCAGTTGGCAGTGGCATCCATGGCATGCATACGCCGCCTGGGCCTCCGACGAAGCCCATGTCACACTCCCATGGGGGATCACGCTCTGCACATGCGTATCCTCTGAATCTTCCAGAACATTTGTATTTTGATACCAAATAAAATAAACTATTCGGGCACTACTCCATACTCTGGCTGCCCACAAGTAAGCTTGTAATGCGTAAGCTTGCAACACGAAAGCTTGCGATAAGTGCTTCTGCTTTGCCGCATACTCCGCACATTCAGAAGGCAAGCCAAAACGACAGTAAACTTGGGGGGAAACCCTACGTCTGTAGGAAGTTCGCAGTTCGCACCGGCAACTTCAGCTGCGTTGCAGACGCGCTGCATATCTCCACCACAAGGGCCGTCTGTTGGAGGGGGGGTTGCAGGAGGAGGGGGTGTTGCGGGAGGAGGGGGGGTTGTGGTTCCTGGTGCAGTCCAAGGCGCACAGGTGCCATCTGTTCCCGCTACGAAACCAAAGTCGCATGCCCATGGGGGATCCCGTCCTGCACCCAAAACCCAAAACATCAAGTTTGCATCCGAGTTTACATCCAAACTTGATGTGCGATGCGCATGCAATGAATCTGGAACACGCACAACCAACACAACCCATCATGTTTCAAGGTAGTGAAGAGGCATGAACCCGAATAGTCAACCACAACCAACACAAAACATCCACTGCTGCACTCGAATGGCCCAACCCAAAACTACGCTATCAATAACATCGGTTTTATTGAACTGAACACTTGATATACTTCCTTCCCGTTGCTTCGGTAGTGGCATGTCCTGTGTCATGAGTGTGAGGACGAGCTAAGTTGGCATGCGATGATTTGCTGGTACATGAGCCATGCTATGGAGTTAAGCGTGTAACTTTACACACCATATACTTCCTTCCCTGCCTGTGTTGTCTGTTCCCAGCCACTGATGTTAGGTCACGGCTGCAAAAAACAGCACAGGCGTCCGTTAGGGTTTGAGGCAATTGCTAAAAAGGGTTTGAAGTGTACCTAGAGCTTCGATTTCATCTGGGGAGCAGATGCGCTGCCCTCCGCCACCACAGCCGGCCTCCATTGCTCCAGGAGCTGTCCATGCGATGCAGAGCCCATCTGGGCCTGCCACAAACCCAAAGTCACACTCCCAGCCGTTTTCTCGTCCTGTACACACCCAGTCAGAGTGAGCTGGCAGTTCACAAACGAATCCACTCTATGGAGTTTTAAGTTTTAAGTATGGAGTTTTAAGTACTGCGTGTAAAGTGACAGGCATAACTTCATAGCATGGCTCATGCTATGGAGTTTGAATTTTACAAGTTGGAGTTCTAAGTTGACAATTTGATTCTATGGAGTGCGAGGTCGAGCTAAGCTGGCATGCGATGCTTTACTGGTACATGAGCCATTCTATGGAGTTATACCTGCAACTTTACACACCTTCTTGCGCTGCAGAGCTACATCGACGGGATGCGGTCATGAAGCATAATGCATGCCTAGGAACGGAGGAAGTAACACTAGATAAACGTACAACAAATCCAACAAAAGCACATCACAAGTACATTACCAGGCACACATACTTTCAATTCTGAGATTGCATACAAAGCGCGCAGCAGAGGATGTCAGGAAGCAAGCGAACTTCATAAAACGCACCAGCAAGCTGATCGCCAGTGCAGATCGGCTGACCACCTGCGCCACAGCCAGCTTCTGCAAGCTTGCGGGAGCCCATATGCATGGGAGCGCACGCCAAGATTCCGCCGTAGACTTGTCCGCGGCCTTGCAGCCGCACTGCCGGCATGTCACCATCAGCAGATCCCTTTAAAATGGTCGCAAGTCCTTGGGCTCTTACGAAGCCGCCTCCGTAGCGCTCCACGTCAGCATCTGCGGGTGCGACAACGACTACATGGGCTTTGGAATCCTTTGCCTGCACAGAAATTCCCGCTCCTGAGGAGTCTAGAGGGGGGGTTCCGCGGCTATGCTGCGATCCTGCTCCCGAGGTGTCCGGAGGGGGGGTTCCGTTGCTATGGTGCGATCCTGTTCCTGAAGTGTCTAGAGGTGTGACTCTGCGGCTCGGGTGCGTTGAGTGGTTTTGGAAAGTAGTTACATTGCCAGGACACTGGCGGAACCAAATTTGAAAACGTCCTAGTGCCTGGGCTGCTTGTTATCTCTGTGGAGGTAGAGTGATGCGTGACACTGTGTGCATCTGTCGCAGCCCATGGCGTCTAGCTCGATGCAGTACTGAGATTTCTTGCACATGCTGTATCGACCGTGTCCTGTCAATGTAATTGCTTGTGCCATGCTGAGTGTGCAAGATGCGTTTTCTGCAGTGCGGTTGCCGGTTGAGCCTTTCAAGCGACGGGGGATTTGAACCTTCTTTTGTGGGAAGTTCAAAATACTATGCTTGGGGGCTTTCTTGTCTACTGCGGTGCGTGATTTTACATGCAGTTCACATGTAGAATCGATGTAGAATCATATATTGAGACTTCCTATGCAGGCCCCAATCTGACGCCTTGCTTTGTGTTGTTTTTGTTCAAAGAAAGCCTGAAAGAATAAAGCATGTTGTTGTCAGGGGACAATTCGATCAGAGGTCCCAAAGGGATCTGTTGGTTTGGGGTACATGCATGTAAGTACTCTTCCATTTGCGTCCGGACGCGTCCACGTGTATGTTCATATCAGAGTGATGTGCTTCCACCTGCGACGGAGGTGGCATTTCGATGCATGTATTCGAATCACCACAAGCGCACCCGCTACAGCTTCACTGCTGCGAAGTCACAAGGAAGTCGCACCCGTTCTGACACTGTCGGTCATATTTCTAAACGGCACGAAGGAACGCTGCTGAAGTGGAAAACTTCACCGCGAATCAGATTGACGTAGCCGAGGAATTTGATGACGAGGTCTGCACTTCGAATACTGACTAAACGACTAAGCCGTAATCCTATAGGTCTATGTCTACACACCTTGCAAGATTTCATTGTAGCGCTGCATCTCCTGCAGGAGCGGGTTGTCGCGACTCCAACTTGCGATTCTCGAGGACTAGCAGTACTGCATCGTGTACCGTTGGTACCATGTAACGTGTAACCCTATAATCGGTTTCTGAACAGGCTACTTGGATGAGTACAACGGATGTGCGCTGCGTCACAGGTCGAGCTTGTGAGAGGTAAGGACGTGTCAACTGAACGAACATACTAGTACTGCGGTCAGTTGAGCACACGAACGTAAAGATGTTGCTGTAGAAATTGAAGTTGATAGTGTGGTTGGATGGATCATGCCACCATGTGTTGATGTATAAAGCCTGCGTGCATCTAGACGCAGAAAACACGATCCAGTACTGAGTGCGAACGATTTGGGCCACAGTAGCGAATAATTGCGCAATGCAACGGCCCATACTATAACTGTACATGTACTTGTGATCCGCTGCCAACTTGGCGCTCTCAGGTGCATTCAAGCAGCAAAATGTGCTGTTTCAGGCGGCCTGATGCTGAATACACTCCCTTCTAGCCAGGAGTCCGTAACTGACAACAGAAACCAGTCCACTGCGTTGGGATGGACAACACCATCTCTATGTGCAATTGAGTGCGCGAACCGAGAAAGCATACGCAGACAACGTACCGAAAGGGTGATCTGTGTGTTGTGTTCGTCCTGCACAACTGAATTGATGAAGCCCTCCACCACGACGACTCGTCCTAACGTCCAGGCTTCTGTAATGTGTTCGATGTCAATGAGGTTACCTGGGCGCTCCGAACAGCTGAGCCAGGAGGACTGTGGCGCAGCTGCGACATGCCAGGGCGCCAGCAGCAAGCCGAGGCAAGCAAGGCGCTGGAGCATATCGCACAAACTTCAAACGAAGCGTACAAAAAAAAATCAGAACTTGCGATACTATGGTTACACAAGCCCAAGGATGAAGGGTCTGCAAGACAGTACTGTCACCTTCGGAGAATTCTGTGGCTGCACTAACAGCTGCTTGTCTAACACTTTGAGCGAGGGGATTACACGGAGGAAATAATGGTGGAATAATTCATCGTGGTGAAAGAAGAGGCCAATCGTCAGTATCCATGGTCGTGTACATGTTGAGTCCATGTCTCGACATGTCGCGGTATATGTGCTATCTTGCATGCATGCACCACTCATGCATTCAGTTAGAATGAGTCATAGGCTGGTGTACACAACTCTGAATTACGGTAGTGAAGTATGGTAGTTTCTTGGCTAGTGTGCATAGAGAATTGAGTGTAGCGCTGTGCAAAGGCAACCACGCGCTTTTCCGAGCTGGGGTGCAGTTGTACACTCGTGCTAGTGGTCGTGCTCGTATTCCTGGGCTCCTCATTCCATCGGATGAGGTTGAGTAGCTCGCCGCTGCCCTCCCTATAGTTTCCTCTTGTTGCATTTTCCTGCATTAGGTGCCCGGGAGGCCACCGCTAAAATTCGAGACTCGCTGGGGAAAGACTATAGTCTGAACTGGCTGCTAGATAGAAATGCCATCAAACACGAGCAAGCTTACGCCTTTTTATTACAAAAAAAAGTAATTAACGAATTAAATTATGCGAGGACTACAGGGACCAGTAGAAGGATGTTACATCGACTTAGCATCGACGTGGCATCATTACATCGACAGAGGACAGTAGAACAATGAACTGGAAGAGTCAGCAGTGGGAAAGCGCAGAGAACTATACAGAACCAGACAGGAAGCAGAAGTGCATCAGGCAGAGGTACTAACCAACACCAAGGAAACCTAAAGAACACCTCCAAGAGCTACCAGCACGTAATTGAAGCTGAACACAATAACAAGAGGCCATAACAGCAGCTGCGTGAGCCTGCCCCCTAAGCTTCAATGTCTGGCGAAGGGGTGGAGGAGCGGAGAATCCAACTGGTCCCAGTAGTGGCGGTGCGCATGCCTGCCGCAGCGGTGATCCAGTGGAAAAAAAGAGAGAAGAAGCTGGAAGGTTTGCTGCATCCCACCGATCAGATTGAGTAGTTTGTTTGGTTACCCCTGTGTGCAAAGGTTGTGTTGCGTTGTGCTCCATGGCGTTTGGCAGTTACCTTTTTCGTTACCTCCTTAGTTGTAAAGCTCCTCCAGTGGGGTGCCCTGACCCAAATGATCTCTGGGATGACTTGCTTCGGCTGGTCCCCCCTGAAGGGTGTGCGCGGATTGCCCTTCTTGCCGCACGTGATGCGAATTGCTTTGATCCTGTCTCTGTGAGTACATTCTGTTTCCCTTGTGTTCCTGCGGGACTGTGAGGCTGATGCCTCTGCTGAGGTGTACTCCGTCATTGCGGCTTATATTCTCCTTGTTGGTGCTGTTGTTGCTGATGATGCGGTCCCTGTTGGCGACCCTGTCTTTGCTTGCAATATTGTGCGGCGTTCTCTGCAGCCTCTGTGGTTGCCTTTCTGGTCCCGTGTGGCCCGGGAGTGTATGTCCATGTCCCACCCCTTCGGAGGTGCTGAGGCCGAAGCCCTTCTTGGGTATGGCGTGGTTCCCGACTAGCTTTTTCCTTTCCCTTTGGCTCAATTTGCTAGCTCCAGTTCCAGCGCCCTTGTCGATGTAACTATAAGCACTACGAAAACTACGCCCTACTGGCTGTGAGCTTCAGCTCAGCGCCACAATGACGGAATTCGTGCACTTTGTTCAGTGGGAAACCAGCAAAGACCCTTTACGGACCCGGATCAGAACTCGAAGAATCTGGCCAGACCAGGGTTCGAACCCGAGACCTCGTGCACTCACGGGATAACAGCTTAGTATGAGAGAGAGAGTGGCTACCTTTACACACAGGACGTGAAGTGCCTTCTTGGGTATGGCATGGTTCCCTGTTAGGTTTTCGTTTCTGTCTTAGGCATCTAGCAACCGTTTCTTCCAGGACTGTATCCTTTGGTGAAAGTTTTGATGTAATCAAGGTCACTGACCACTGACCACTGAGACATGTAGCGCTACATGTCTCAGTGCTACATGTCTCAGTGGTCTGTGACCTTGATTACATCAAGAGCAATCGGACGCTGAGGCGTCAGGGGAAAGAAAAGAACATTGACATGTGGCCGTCAGGGACCAGATGTGCACTTGCAACCACATATGTCGTCCCAAGTGGCTAGAAGTTCCCAGAGATTGCATTGCCCCCGGCGTTGCTCCAAAGCGCAATTTTCCAAGCTGTGGTGCACAGCAATGGTCAAAAGTGGCCAGGATCGTAACAGGGAAATTAACAACGGCACTAGGGCTGTGAAATTAAAGTCTGGAGAACGGATTTACATGTAATTTACAGCCCTTTAATTAAAGGACAATTAATGTTAACGCAAAATCGCGAGACCATCTTTAATTAAACCCATTTAATTACATTCTCACCCCCGAATTAAAGGCTAATTAAGCAGTTAAATTAACTAATTGCTGCCTGCCATTTTGCGCCGCTACGCGTCCTATTTGACTCTTTTAGGACTTGTTTACATACAACAGGCATGCCTAGTGATTTTCCATCTAGTCTGAGTCAGAAAATAGATTCAAAGGCGCAGATGAGCCCGCCACACCCTCACCCTCATCATCACTCTCCTCCACCTCATCCAGGAACTGCACATCATCCTTCTCAACTCTACTGTGCTGCTCTACCTCCTCTATCTCTAACAGATCATCCAAAATGTCGTCTGCTCCCCATTGATGTGCTTTATCGCGAACTCCTAAACACTCGAACAGTGAACTGTCACCCAACGTGATGTGCGTCGAACAGTTCTGCCCACATCATCTGGTTGTGCGTCAGGTAACGCTTCAGAAGTCATAGCAACTGCTCACGCATACATCCACAGACATGTCTGTACCTCAAACACGAGAAAACAAACAAAATAGGGCCCCGGTTTACGGCTGCAACGCTTGGTGCAGACCGTGGGGAGGTTCTTTATTACAGCTTTAATTAAAGGCAAACTTCCAGTTCAGCGATTAAAGTTACAGTTAATTGAAAGCAATTAATAGCGAAAACTCGAATTAAGTGTAATTTAAAGAGCTTTAATTCTGTAATTTCACTGCTTTAATTTGCTTTAAGTTTAATTTCACAGCCCTAAACGGCACTCTGCAGAAACCACCGAATTCAAAACCCAATCGGAATCAATGGTGATGAGAGAGTGCCTACGTGCTCAGCATCATGAAAAGTGCAGCCACGTATGTACATAATGTATTGAACTGGATTATGAATTGTATGTATGAACTAGATTATCAGTGTACAAGGATACTTGCACAGCGCTCTACCAGTGTAATGGTACTCTCTTGTCACAGAGAACGCACTAGCAGGGTGAACTAATATATGAACATGCATCCTAAGTGGCTAGAGGTAAACTCTACGCATGAACATGGAATCACGACGCATGCATGCATATGCACGAGCGAGGTCACAGCCACTGCAGCAACAACAAATTAAGAAGCTCATCGGGAACCACGCCATACAAGAAAACATATAATCAGGAAATGGTCCACTACCAAACAGTGATCACCAGTGTCACTTCATTTGTCAGGTCACACCCCCAAAAAATAGCCCAAAATATTCGGGATCGTTCTATCTAACTAAGCAACACTGGTGATCAGTGCTCCCAAGAAGGGTTCAGAACCCACGAAGGCATGGGTCAAGGAAATGCATACACCGTCCGGGCTCCTTTTACAAACCGGAAAGGTAGTGAATAGGCAGGAACCCAAGTAGCCAAAATCAACTAACAGAAAACATCCATCACTTCACTCGAATGGCACAACAGCACCATCACGAAAGTCTTTCCCAGCACTCTTTATACACCCTCCGGGCATTATGGAACCGGGAGGCACTCGCTAACGCTGCAGAAAAACGCCGCACAGTGGAACAGGAAAACATAGGATCACCAGCAGGGACTGCATCTTCAGCAACACCAGCATCAGCTAGGAGGATAATAGTTGCAATGTTGGAATCCACCGCAAGAGTGTGTAAAGTTACAGGCTTAACTCCATAGCATGGCTCACGGTGTTCGGAATCCACCGCAAGAGTGCTGGGAAAGACTTTCGTGATGTGCTGTTGTGTTGTGCCATTCGAGTGAAGTGGTGGATGTTTTGTGTTAGTTGCTTTTGGCCATTTGGGTTCATGCCTATTCACTACCTTTCCGGGTTGTAAAAGGCGTCAGCAGAGCCCTAATGGCCTGCATGACCCTGTCTGCCTACTTGTCCCTGGCTACAGGGGCCTGAAACCGTGGGTGGGATGGTGCTTCAACGGTGTCCTGTGTTACGTTTTACACTGTTTGGGAGTAGAGCCTAGTTAAAGCGATTTAGCCATGATCATGCATGAGGTATATTTATCATGCATTACACCAGTTGGATTATTTATGAAGTCCTTCGGGCTAGGGTCGGTGAGCGCGGGAATTTAGAGTGCTGCCTAGCGGAGTTCCAGGTCTTTTCGCTACCGGTGTAATCATCCCATTACATAATTGTGTCTGTTCTGTATCACCTGTAGACTTTACATCCTGCCGCAATCGCGAACAGAAAGCACCGGGCGGGCAACACAAGCATGTGTCTGAAAGCACAGCCAAGTTGAGTCATTCTGCGGTGGGACGTGCTTTATGCTTGATGCTGTGATGTGCATTGCACCGCAGTGTGCTAGTTTTGCAGTGCAAGGCAATTCATGCATGCATGATTGTGGTGCATTGTTACTATGCTTGTCCAAATATGACACTTGCAGAAAACTCGGAATTACTCTTGAATCATTCAACACATTTTTTTATTCAAACTTCCTGCGAACTCTCTGTATGCATGCGAAACCGCCTTCGGGACTCACTTTGCAAGTGTACCCGACCCCGACATGTACACCTCTTGTACCAGTCTTCAGCTTGTTGACAGCACGAATTGCACGTACAAGAAGTGACCCCTGAGCCGCGAATGTTGCAAAAATTCGCGATACTTGGCCTATGAGCACAAGGTATGTGCCTTGTGCGAAGACAGAGATGGGCTCACACAGGCCACAAGGGCCGCAGGAAAACTAGCATGCGCACCGTTCCCAGTTGATGGTTTATCCGTCACGCAGATTCCAAAAGGTCGCTATTCAAATCTGAAAACCGAATAGCCCCCTTCCGCAACAGCAGTGCGCGCCTGGCATTGCGAGTCAGTCAAGTCCATGGACGCCCAAGCGCTCTGAAATGTCTGATGATGTCTGACGCACCGGTGGGCCAAAGCCACACTTGCCCACAGAATGGTCTCTTTGGGGACCTTGTCATGGGCGTCATGCATGTTCTTGGAGGTGTGAAGGTGTCCCGACGTACATGCCACAAACCTGTCATGTATGTACCAACAACCGATTACCTGATTGCGCATTACTGCGGCCGGGGATCACCGTCGCATTCAATTCCCTTGCTTCAGGAGAGACATGTAGACAAGATGTGTAGTATAGTGTTATGGATTGGTTTTACAACAAACTGGTTCCTCTAGATCTAGAGCTCGAGGTGACGCGATGATGGCAGAAGCCTTGCGCTGGAGAAAGGCTAAGGCTAGGCAACGGTACTTAGCATTCCAAATCTGCTCTCTCGTAACTGGTTTGGTAACCTGTACAGCAAATTCGGATCCACCTCCTTTAACAATAGGCTGCCTGGAAGTTCAGACAACTGATGGTGCGTGTGACACGTGCTGCATTGGCGCTCTGTACACGTACCATGTTGTAAGATCGCAACTGTTTCTTTATCGGAGTTCACTTGTAGTGCTTGACCCTGCTGAGCTGGCCCTGGATTGCTTGCAGAATTGCAAGCTGCGATCTACGAGTTCGGGCCGTTTGCGTCCGCGACAACTGCAGCTGTAGGACTGTCGCCTTGCGTCAGTCTTCAACGGTGCGATTCTTACACGCATATATCATTGAACATGAAGTGTGATTATCTTGTGGCCGGTATCGGTTGCGTGGCACGGATCCCAGCTATCTCGAGATACTGTTGGGCCCTGACCATGGCCAGCGAATTCATGTCAACCTGGTAGTTCGTATATAATTCAAATTCGACGCCTCCCATACACGATGACCTGTTATTAGATCAAACGGGCCTTTGGCGTCAATTGGTGCACGAGTGATTCAACGGTTGTGAGCTGGGCCCGAGGATGTGCCAAGCGATGGCGTGTCATAGTATGCACTACACAATGCGCACGTCAAACGTCCAATGAACAGGTGGAATGGCCAGTGTACATTTGCGCGTGTGCTCGTTTCTGGCTGCGCCGGGGTGTTCACAAGCGCAGAGTAACGGCTGGAACCAACATCGACTATATATATGCACTACATTACGCACTGGTGACAGAATCGACAACACAGGCCACTATGCTGCGCTGGCACACAAGAATGGATGATGCGTAAAACTTCTGAGGTAGGCACGTAGTCTAGGCTCGGGCAGGCTCGGTGTGTACGGCATGCGCAATTGAACTGTGTGTAGTGTACATGTGCACACACGTGTTTACAGACTTCAGGGCGTGGCACTAGCTACTTGATTCGCAACGTAGCCTTGACTTGCGGCATTGTGTCACCATGCTGCTATTGCGGCGATTGCAACATGTCGCTCAGAGCTCTGAGGATGGGTTGGTTCGTTGTGTGCACACCTGCGATATCACACCTAGCGTCACGTTGCCGCCCTGATCCCCACTTTTGCCATCTGCTTTCGGTTTCAGTATCGGTATATACCGTGTAGGAAGTGCTGTCAAGCCAACTGCACGTCTATTACTGATCTTCGGGATGATCGAACTGTGGCGACGTCGGTGGGCCGCACTGACCTGCACTGACCTGCACCTCCGCATTAGCGCCACACTATGCGACAGAACCCAATACGATAGTCAGCTTGAACATGTTCGATGGACGTCAGATGCATTGCCGTTAAGCACCAGGTCGCCTACCACTCTATTCATCAAAGTTCAAATTATACACTTGGGTTCACACCAGTCGCACTGAACTATGGCCATCTAGAACACAGAACAGCGACTCTTCGGTACACATTTCCGAACACAGTGTCAGCGTTTCACTCACAAGTGCTCCCTATCCGCAGGTCGTGTCCTTGTTGCTCTGGGAGTGCCTGTTCTCGCAGATGAATTCCGTGAGAACATGTTTTCCCATCACATGGCACAGCAGGAGAAAATGTAACTTTACATATTTGTTTTCCCATCCCGTGCCATCGGGGTTCACGTCATGTTGGAAGTCTTCTTCTTCCTTTTTCCGCTATGTTCTTCAGTCTGTTTTATTCATCAATTGCTTCAGGCTGAACCATGAAACACAGTCAAAATGTTTGACCCCACTTGAATATCGTCCCCCTTGCTGGTTTCGCATCCTGAAGCATGCAAAAAAACCTGCATGCATCAATGCCCCAGCAGGTTCGGTCTCCTGCCCTGTACAATCATCAGTGCCCGCCTCAGATACCATCCAATCGCTAAAGAGCTCGTTTTTGGACATTTTAGACTGTTCTGAGTTGATCCCTGAGGACAAACTGGTAATTTCCGGCCATCCTGCATTTTTCTCCGATTTTCGCCACACGGCCTGCTAACCCACCCGAAATTTCCCGACCAACTCGATTTCCCCCCCCCTAAAACGGAAGTCGGTATCTACGGACTCTGGGGAACCCCCCCGTGGTCGCTGAAGTGTTAGAAGGTCGTGCAGCTGCCCGCGTGGACGCTGATTAGACATACAGGGCAACTGCCCACCCCCCTCTATTCAGTTATGCCGGTAAGCTGACAAGCAATTCCGGATGCGTTTATTTGCTGGTACACGAGACAATCTATACAGGTATGCCTGAAACTTTACACACTTCTGGATTAGAAACTGTGGCATGCATGCAGGAACCTATCCTTCTGGGATGTAGCACCTTTGCACATTCCAGATGGAGCTGCCATTCATTTCATGTGCAACGGCTGCAGCCTGATTCTTGGGTCGCAAAAGGGGAAAATGAGTATCGGCCGCAACACATATCTTTTTTTCACAGCCTGCAGGTTGGGCACGACTGCAACCTATGGTATGTGTGCTCCCCCCTCACCTTTCTGGTACATGAACCATTCTATGGAATTATGCCTGTAACTTTACACCCCCCCCCCCCTTTACACACCCCCCCTGACCCCGCCTTTGCTGATACCTGCCACTACAAGACCACACGTTTGCATCAGGAGAGAATCAGACCTCTTGCAGACAATCATCCGTCGTTTGGATTAAGTGTGCCAATTTCGGCTGTCCGTGTTTCGAAATTGTTATCATGTGGCCCTCACTGAAAACGTTTTAGCGAACGATGCGTATAAGAGCAAAGCAGGTGCAGATGATTGCTCTGCAGCTGTGATCAGCAGTATCTCTTGATAAACATCACAGCAGATACCTAATTGGTCTTGCGATTGACCTGAAACTATGTCAAGTATGACCTGAAACTCAGCTGCGGGCCCGTGAGCGTTAAAGTGCTTTGACCGCGAGGTCCCGGCTTCGAACCCCGGTCCGGCCAGAGCCACGTCTTGTCTGTTCTTCGAGCTCCTGAGCCGGGTGCGTAAAGGGTCTCTGATGGTTTCCCCTTTAGCGAAGTGTATGAATTCCGCCACTGTGGCGCTGAGGACGAAGCTCATAATGAGTATGGCGTAGTCCCCGAATAGATTATTTATTTATTTATTTTAAAAGGCAGTCCCAAGTATGTATGATTGGTCTATTCAAGTAGAGACTTTGCTTCTACAGGACTGTAGAACTAGAAATTGTGTGGGACAGCAGAATGAATAGTTCTGACGAGATTCAAACAGATGATACTTGTGATCATTGCCCTACAATCTGCGTGGACCCCAGTGGTGTTTCATTAATTGGTGTTTCATGACAGGCTTCATTCCCGATTAACGTTTTCTTTTCTCGTTTATGAAATTGCTCCAAACACTCGACCTCACACACATCGTTTGTTGCACACAGAAGTGCATCCCAGTACACAGAACAGTGGGTGCTCTCATGCAGATGCAGGGCACTATTCTTTAGCACAGATGCGGAATCAGGAGACATTGTTCGGAGCAGAATACTCCACCTCCCTTTTCCTCGAAAACTGCTTTGTGGCGACATCTTTTTGGGTGCGAACTGATGTGAATGTATTGTACTCATAATGCGCGCTCAATTGCGGTACCGAAACAAGTTTCCCAAGACGAGGAACTTTCTCAGATGTTAACACCCTGTGCAGCAACACAACTGAAGTCCTGTTGTTTGTAATGGGCTGAGTTTCCAGTTTCTTGCAATCATATTATGATTCTGCTCTATGGCACCCAGATGCTTCAAATGCTCTTTCAATGAGCATCCCTGGCAAATCTTCCCCTTGTATGTAGTCTCTTTTTGGCCAACAATACAGTACAATTCATCCAACCTGCCGAAATATGGCATGGCAGCAAGCACCGACATGCCGGTCCGAACTAAATCTAGAAACCCACTAAGAGGGCAGAGGTAGAAAGCTGATTGCGTTTGCACATTCGAACAGAAGAGCTACTTACAGTTGTACATTTCTAGGAAAGACTTTCGTGATGGTGCTGTTGTGCCATTAAAGTGCAGTGGTGGCTGTTTTGTGTTAGTTGCTTTTGGCTGTTTGGGTTCATATGCCTATTTACTACCTTTCCGGTTTATAAGAGCAAACATGCGGCATGATTTGACGCACCCTGTGCATCCTGAAAGAAAACTACAACAACCATAGCTGATGTTTGGTGATGTAGCTAACTTCGCACTACATCTCAGTATTCCTGGGCTCCTCATTCTATCGAATGAGGTTGAGTAGCGCTCCTCTACCCTCCCTATAGTTTCCTCTTGTTGCATGTTCCTGTCCTTAGCTAGGGTTCCAACCGCCCCCCTCGTACTCATGCATTGTGCTTCATGACCGAGTCCTCGATGTACCTACATCTCTCAGTTGTCAGCGACTTTGTGGAACTGAATCACTGTTTCAAGGAACAGTGATCAACAGTGCATGCATGCAGTTCATGATGACCTACAGGCTTATGGTTCCTTCGATCATTTCAACGCCGGGAGAGGTTGCTATTATTGGAAATGAGGTATTGTACCCGGATGTAGGCGGCTCAGTGCGAGCACAAACCGACGCGCTTTATGTTCGATTTTTTGACTTCGAAACATCCTTCAGCGTTGTTCCTGACAACATGATTCATTACGTAATCCGGAACACAACGTTTTGGTACGCTCGCATCTTCTCCTGTGACTGCTGATATTTTACAAGCTGTTGATGGGTGATGAACACTAATACCCTGTTTTGATGCACTATCACGTGATAGGCATGAAGTACACAGTGATAGGCATGAAGATTGGCTGCACAATGATAGGCATGCATAAAATCACTATTTCCAGTAACAGAACATCGAAGCAATGACTGGCCCCACAGCACGGAAGTGAATCCGCCTGGAAAAGAGAGAAGAGCACTTTTACGGAGTATGCATGAGTTGGCCGCAACAGTTGTGAGTGTTCGTGGAGCATTTATCAGGACACGGCTATCTCGCCTTTGGAAAAAAGGCGCATATTTCGGTGTTGTGGGGCCAGCCAATACTATTACTAACCCAAAAAGACGCTCTTGTTAAAAAATGTTAGCAATTTTAGCAGCTACGTCAATGGTACTTATCGGAGCCTACGCTTTACTTTTATATTGGGACCAGAAAGTAACGATTACTTCGACAGGATGAAAGTCAGGGTAGAGAGTGAGACCTGCGATTACATTGACAGGGCACTAGAAAATGGTGAGAAGGGAGAGAAGAACTAGAAATGTCGAAGAATGCAACAGAATCAAAAGCTGACCAAGCAATACAGTGCGTAAAGTTACAGGCATAGCTCCGTAGCATGGCTCATGTACCAGCAAATCAACGCATGACAACTTTGCTCCATGCGATAAAGAGAAAGATCTGAACTTGTGACAAGCCTTATTGTCTGAAGAACACATTACATTACTAATCTGCAGACAGATGCTGCTGCAGGTGGCAAGATTACGTAACTCAAGTGGCAGAAACCCCTTCTCTACGACTACCTGATGCGGACTTAACAAACGCTCGTATTAACACTACCAACCCGATATCAACTGAATGTTTCATCAGGCTAAGCAGCCATGAAGAGAACCTTTATGACAGCAAGTTGTTTCAGCTCGGTATGGACACATGCATGTCAGGGTTGACTCCCCCGGCAAACCCTACTGGGCAGGGCGAGGTGTACTTTGAAGGATGGGACGAGGATGGTGGGGTGTTCAAAACTAGATCTCCATTGGGATCAGAAACTTCGATTCCTGTTACCGGGGATGGTGGACTGCGGCGCATGCCTGCTTTTGTGGTGGTGGTGACTCTTGGATGTTGCTGTGCGATTCTACATATTCTTGCCACCAGCGATGTGCCAGTTTGGGTTTTGGGCCAGTTCTAGATTCCTTTCAGCTGTTGATTTGTCACGATACGTGTTTTTCCCCTGCCAAAAGCTCTTTTTCCGTTCAATGCGAGCCCATTTTTAAAGCCGAAGAGGCTTGAAATCGGCCACAACCCTAGCTACCTGAAGCAGCGATCGAATAATACCAGCACATTGCTTGAACTGCACAACACAAACATCACGTAAGGCTTTCCAACAATCCTCAGACAGACGGCGATGGTTGTAAGAACGCAACATACCTTTGTGCGTTACCTGTACGTGCACCTGAGCTAGTGTCTAGAGGTGCACAACTCACACCCCAGGGCCAGAGACACCCATAGCAAGCTTCAGCAAAGTGATTGAGAACTGAAACTCACACGCAGCCTACTGTAACGGTACAGAGTTTTTTCTTTGAAGTGCTAGGGTCAATTCCTGTCCCGGATAGTATCGTAATATACGGAACAGCTCTGACACAGGGCGGTGTGGAGATTAACAACGCACACTTACAGTTCAGCCACAGTGCTGGTAGCACTTGTGCTATATACTACGAACACTGAATCAACCATCAGCTCTGCTTGTCTATGTGCATGTGTAGCCTATTGCCACAATTCACCATGCCATGCATTCACAACAGATAGACCTACCTGTCGTCTTTTTTTGTGCGTTGCTGAGCCGGGTGTATAAAAGATTTCTAGTCGTTTTCCCTGAACGTATGTTCTACCCTTGTGACGTTGAGGCCGCAGTCCAAACTGAGAACTGAGGCGTAGTTGTTCTGAGGTCTTTCTTGTAGAACTATTCTGCTGACAGACAGTCATGCAGCGAGCAGGCAAAAATATTCTGAGCAACAACCTAAAATTTAGAGCAACAACCCAGAAAACTATAAGTAAGGACTAACTGCATCCTTCAAGGTAAAGTTGTATATGAACAACTGAGAATGATTGTATGGGGTCTGTTTGTGTAGAGTTGACGGTTACCTGACACAATTGTTGTCACTTCACAGTGTGAAAAATGGCATGCAGTGGCTGTCGTGGGCGTGGCAGCGCTCGTATGCTTGTACGGTTCAAGATTACGCTGCGCCGAGCGCAGATCGGCAAGGAAGGAAGCTGCCAACGTCGCCGCGAGAATCTGTGACGACCCAGATCTGGGCCCAGACGAAAAGGGCGGAAATGCACATCAATGCTCTTACGTCAGTTCACCGAGCAGTGTCGACACGGAGAACTCTGTCAAAAGCAAGAGCTTATCGCTGGCCCCATCCTCAACGACTTCGACGGTCCCACAAACGATTATTGTAGACGCACCGGTGTACGATCCTGACACCGTGGATGCCAATCTTCCTGCGGACACTGCGAGGTTACCTAATATCTGGACGCGTTCCGATAGGTCGTTTATGTGGCCGCGTAACCTGAAGCCGAAAGCGGCCACAAGGTCTTTCATCAGAAAGACTGGTTCCGGAACACGATCCAAAGACGAGTATGGGACTGGAGCTAAAGATCGTCCATCACTGGTCCAAAACGAGAGAATTGGTGCGCTTCTATTCAATTCTTCCTTTCTGCATTTAATCAATCCATGGGCGTGGTGCATGTTACTTGGGATGACCTTGGGCTGCCATTCTACCTCAGCTTGGCCCTGACTACCTCCTGATAGTTTTTCTTTCTGTGTATGATTGGACATGATAGTTCTGCTCGTGTGCTGGGAAAGACTATCGTGATGGTGCTGTTGTGCCATTCGAGTGAAGTGGTGGATGTTGTGTGTTAGTTGCTTTTGGCTATTTGGGTTCCTGCCTATTCACAACCTTTCCGGTTAGTAAAGAGGACAGTTCTGCTCGTCCTCTGCACTAATTTGTCTTGTCTCGTCGGTGAGATCGCATGCATGCCATCAACACGCAACTAAACTATAGTAGTTCTGAACTAGCTATGGACACTACAGTTTCAGTTCGACGGTGGTATGCAGGTGATAGGAAACGAAGAGGGTGCAAGAGTGGAGTAGACGAGTTGAGGCAGGCGGTACGAGCTGCAGTGTCAGACATTGGCGGCTCCATTGGCGCTCCCGAAACATCTGTACACTCCATTTTGGGCAGAGGCGGGTTTGGCGTAGTTTATCGAGGTGTGCTTTCCAAAAAACCGGCACCAGTATGAACCTGCTGCAGTCTGGTTGAAGCACGCCATGCTTGTTGAAAGTAGCCTTCCTGAGTTGCGAGTCAAGAAGGGTTTCCTTTCGGAAGTACCCTGAAAGGGATTCCTGCTTGACATAGATGGGAAGTTTGCAATGTGAAGTGAGAATTTCATGCTTGAAGTAGATGGGAAAGTCGCAGTGTGAATAATGTCTGCGGTTAATTATTACAACTCACGCAAAATTCCAAACTCCCGCAACATAATCCTGACAAATAGTTCGAATTCAGGAGAGTGGCGTGGGCTTGAGGTGGCCATTAAAACAGTTCTTTTTCAAATCGGCGCCGGAAGGGGAAGTCAGTCGGAGTCTCAACAAAAGGAGGCAGCGCAAAACAACTACTACGCAATGCCGGCACCCCACCCTACTCCTAACCATGCTGCCATTGCGTCTGAGGCCGCCATAGCCACTCACATGGCGCACCGGAACGTCGTTGCAACATACAGCTACGACATAGTCAGGGTTGGCGCTAGGAGCCCTCACCCGGTTGCTGAGCTGCCCGTTTTCAAGCTGTATCTGATTCAGGTGCGTGCAAGTTTGGTCGCAGCGATTCTATGCATGCATGCGACCTCAACTGCACAAGACCCTTTTCGATTTAAAATACAGATGAAGAGAATTTTCAACCTTTTCAATTGTAAAATTCGAATTCAAATAATCCTCTAAATAATAATGCCCGTGCACACTCGGATGTGTTGTGCAGGAGTTCTGCAACGGAGGCTCTCTGAGGGATGCTGTCAGCAGTGGCCTGTTTTTGGGCGACAAGCTGCCGAAACGGTGGAAGCCGATCATGAAGCTTCTCATAGGCATTGCAGAGGGCATGGCCTACGTGCACAGCAAGCGCATCCTCCACGGCGACCTCAACCCCTCCAACGTCCTCCTCAAGGTTCTGCTGCCCCTCCTAGTAGCTACTCCTGGCCCGCCTACGCCTCCTCTGCACGTTTTTTCTTTGTGTTGCGCTTAGCTCGAGCTACTGTTTAAGGAACGATCTCGCCTGTGGTTAGAAAGAGAAAGGTAGTTTGTATGCGATCACAACAGCCCTTCTGTGCCATTCAAATGATATAGGCGCTTTGTACTTTGAACTTTCTGGGAAAGACTTTCGTGATGGTGCTGTTGTGCCATTCGAGTGAAGTGGTGGATGTTTTGTGTTAGTTGCTTTTGGTTATTTAGGTTCATGCCTATTTACTACCTTTCCGGTTTGTGAGACTTTGATCTTGCATTCTTCCCCCCCATATATACATCGCAGTCACGATCTAACCTTTTAATCAAACCTGAAAACAGTCTAATAAAAGTCAATAACAACCACTCTGTGGCCTGCAGTTCACAGGTCCGAGGGCGCTCCCAGAGGCTCTCAGGGAGGCAGCAGCAGAGGCCAAGGTGGCGGACTTTGGGATGTCTCGGAGGGTGGCGCAGGGGCAGTCGCACGCCAGCAACATCAAGCAGGGCACCCCTTTCTTCGTGGCGCCTGAGATGACCCTCAAGCAGCAGCTGCACCAGGCCAGCGACGTGTACGCCTTCGGGGTCATCATGTGGGAGCTCATCATGGGCCTCCCTGTCTACATTATCAGGTGCGGCTCTGTGTTAAAATCTTGCTGCTGTGTATTGTGTATTTTGGTTGTTTTGTGCTTTGGTTGTAGCTCTATGTTGGCATGCTGGGAATCTGCACAACGATATTATCATGCATGTTTCACAAAGCGGGTGTGCCACTAAGCTGAGGTGTTCAGTCTACACTATGCCTTCTAGTGGTTGATGTCGCCTGTGGTTCAAGGTCAGATTAAGTGTGTTTTTGGTTGCTATATGTTGCAGCATGACTGCAATTGTGAAAGCTAAACCCTAGGTGAATATGTAAAGTTACAGGCATAAACTCCATAGAATGACTCATGTACCAGCAAACCCTAGGTGAATCCACTGGGTTCGTTAATTGTGACCCCTACGCCGCAGTGCCAATATAGTTCAATGCTGAAACAAGATTGTTGCAGGGACTGCTCGATGCCTTCGATTCCCCGCAAGGTTGTGGCTTCAGGTCTTCACGGCAACAACATGCATGGGCAGCATGCAGCACAGTCACCGTATGCTCTAGGCACCCCCCCGTCTACCCCCCCAAAGCCACCTGCTTATCCCAACCAACCTGACGTTGTGGTGGCATGCATGTGTGCTGTCGCAAATTGCCCAAGCCGAATCAGGACACGCATGGACACCATGCATGAGGAGCCAGATGAAACATCCACAGAAGCATCACACCTCTCCACGACAGTTGCTGATGTTGTTTCTCAGCTGCATGCATGTGAACAGCAGCGTCACAGACATGGTAAGGCATGCATGGAAAATGCAGAGCGTGATGATGAAGTTCCCAATGGGATTTTTTTCAATCTTGATACACTGATCCCGGCGCATAGCGAACCCCAAACTCCACAACATCGGGTGAGAACTTCGCACAAAGAAACATTCAAAGGTGTTACGTCATCTTACCACACCTCTAACGTGAGCGATCGGCGGTTTGAAGTTCATCCAGAGTTCCCGTTCACACCCTCAAGTGTTCCGCTGATGTTCACAGTAGCTATGGCGTCCTGCCTGAGTCAGCAACCGCACGAGCGCCCGTCCTTCCCCCAGATCCTGTCATGGTTAAGTAACCTTTCCGAAGAAGTGGCCAAGGGACAGTATGTGGACTCTCGTGGTGACGTACAGGTGAGAAACCCTTGTTGCACCCCTGGTAGCCACCCCAAATGTGTAATGTTGCCAAACACGAACGGGCAACATGCATGCGCTGCATGTTTCGTTCATGTTCATCACATCTCACGTTTCGCTCCCATTCGTCCAGACTTGAAGCGCTGAACAGACCTCAAAAGCCTCTTGTGTTGCAATTTTTGCGTCTTTCAACGGTTAGTCTGGTCTTCCTTTTTTGAATTGGAGTGACACCATTGAGCTAGATTTGTCACCCTTGAATAAGGTTAGTAAACCATGAGATACATTGGTTACCTTTCTTTTGAATACGATTGATTTCCTGTCCCTTTCATGCCTGTGACCCAAAAGATTTACACCTTTTGCGGTCTTAAGCACACTGACTTGAAAGGTTCTTGTTGTGAATGCTTAGAGATGCATGTTGCTCCTGTGCATGCTGTCCATGTGTATGTATCCCAGCGGCGTTCTCGGGAGCATGTGTATCTACCTTTGTTGTCCCGTGTGGTTCGTGGATCATCTTTCCGTGGGGGGGGGGGGGGGGGGGGGGGGGGGGGGGGGGGGGGGGGG
>JAUMHD010025686.1:0-14371 GCA_032359135.1 Ulvella scutata | reverse complement strand
CCGTGTGGTTTGTGGTTAATCTTTCCCCCCCCCCCCCCCCCCCCCCTCCCCGGGGGCTGGTCCAAACCCTTCCTAAGTATGGTAGGGTTTATGAGCTTGATTGCTGTTCTAGACCAAGTGCATGCATTGCAGGAGAGCTCACTAGCAGACCAGGTTCCCACCGGCACCAAGATGACTCAGACCGCCCCCGACCTGCATGCACATGCACCCCTGTCACCACACCGAAGCAGCGCACAAGCTCGCAAGTGCCAGAGTTCCCGCTATGAACCGAAGAAGAAACCTGGCATGCATGCATGCATGACATAGCACTCACTGCGTTTGACACTCCCATTACACCTGTGAAAACAGCCCTGGGGAATCTTCGCACCTGTAGCCACCTTGTTCCCACGCAGGTTGGTGTTCTTCGTTGTTACGCAAACAAGACGCTAAAATGCGGGCGCCTGTGATGGTGCATCGTGGCCATGATCTGTGATTACTTCGTGCAATGATTGGATTGCCTGCATGTAGCTTATACGAATGTCTCGTACGACTGGAGTTCAAGTTTCAGGACTTGTTAGTTTTTCTTCTAGTACACTGCCCTGTATGATGCCTGAGGGTCGATGCCAAAGGGCCGTGTGGGTGTGTCAATGCATAACTGAGAGTGCCAAGGTGCAGGATGCATGCATGCATTCGGCGATTAGCTGTGGAATAGCCGCAATGATGTAGGTTCAGGAAGAGAGTGAGAAGCCAGCACATACAACTGTGTGCTTGACGTGGACCCTGTTCCAAAACACAAAGGCACTTGCTATCACTTGTGTCTACAGGTGTCCATGACTATACTTACTGTGACGATGCTCTTTGACTTGTGTACTGACCAAGCCTGCATGTTGTGGTTTGTATGATATATTTGACATGCATGGGTACCATGCATGGACATCATTCAAGCTGTTTCTTGGTTGAAGATTGAAACGTGCTGGCGTTAGCTGTGATGCCTGCAATTGTTGCTGATACCTGTTTTGGGTGTACAACTTGACGTTGTTGTTCTACTATTGGTTGTGAAAGATATCATGATTGGAAGGTTCTCGGGGTTAGGCGTTATTAGGGTTTCTATACATTATTCAAGGTATCAAGATTTGGAAGGTTTGAACCTGGTGTCCAGAGGTGGGGTGAGTGCGAGTTTGGGCAATGTAAAGCCGTCTGGTTGGCTTGGTGTGTGTGTCTCACTTTTGCTGTTTCGTGGGGGTAGGCTGCCGGTGCGCGCAGTTGCCATTGTCACTGGCAGCGATGGAGCACGAGGAGTGCACCTGAAGCCACACACCTGACTGCACCTGAAAACAAGGAGTGCACCTGAGGACACACAGTCGACACCGGCAAGTTGACGGTCAGAAGATATTTGTCAGCCCAATTGTTGTCACCTGGCAGACTTGCATCATTACAGTCCAACCAGCTTAGTCTAGTGTAACCCCTTATGCGGAAGTTACAAATGTAGTACAAAGAAGCTGGTGACAAAACAAAAGGTAGTACGGACCTGGCATGCACGGTCATGCACCCTACAGTATGGTGCATGACCACTCGACACAGCGGGATCTAACCCTTCAAGTCACAACAGGTACCGACAGAACCAAGAAGCATTCATGTTTTCTGCACTAAATTTGCAAGCACCGCCGCGAGACACAAATAGCGTTCGTGTACATGCATGCGTCAGCAACAATATATATCAATACCAGAGATTGACAACAGATCTCTGCAGAGGTCATTGAACATGCATGCCAGCCCTGCGATTTAGCCTGCCACTTTTTGTGCACGCTCGGCATGTATAGACAGGGAAGGCGGCAGCTGGAGGTCTTTACAGAAGGAGTTGTCAGTGATAGCAACAACCCCGAGCAATGCTGGTACACATCGATAAGGCAGCGAAAACCAGTATCAGAAAGTCATCCCAAGCGTGGCCCAAGAGGGCACTGCAGCTGAAGAAAGGAGTCACTCGCAAAGAAAAGGAGCATTCACGGTATAAGTTCTGCTGAAGGATACAAGTTTGCAGAACCTTGCTACTAGTAGTACATTTCCAGCGTGTTCCACTGGTATTGCCTGTGTCAAAACAATGCCTTCTCGAGTGTGTTCGTGTAGAAAGCAAACAAACACGGGGGTAAAGATGTACCCCATACGACAAAAGCTATGGCAAAAACAGACTACTAGGTACTCATCTCATCCGTAGGCTACAAGCCCTGCGATCCACGCGTGGTCCTTCGTGCTAGGGTTCCGTACGGGTTTGGGACGTTGTCATGACCATGCATGCATGGGCTTCATGCACAATGCAAGTTGTCGCATGTGTTAACTGTGCACAAATGTTTCATGACACCCGATTACCTTCTGATCAGGCGCCCGACTGTGCATCGTCAGCTCGCTTTATTGCCTTCCGCAAAGCACTTGAACTTTAGTGCGGTGTAATCGGCTGGGTTTGTTGCAAACTGGCTTCTCTGGAGCTCTTGGAGCGATGATGCCGCTCGCTTTGCGATGGAGCAAGGCTGGGGCTGGCCAGCATGGCAAGAGGCTTGTAGCACTACTACTCTTCGCCCTAGTGACTGGCTATCTCACATCTGCGACGTCGACCGATATCGATTCAGTACACTTTCCAGCAGTGTGCACGGAAGTCCACGACGTCGTCGGTGCGTTTGATAAGTGGATGCAGCTTGCCTGCATGAGTGCTCTGAACACGTCCCCTGTTGCAACCGCGCACATATTTCGTCATGATGCATTGTCCAAGATAATTTCTCAGTTCCTTTCCTTGCTGACAACTCACCCAGTGCCGTGCAGAGTTCCGAATGCTCGTCCTCGAGGGGGCTCCGCCTGCAGTGCTCCCAGCTGGGACTGACGTAGATCCCTCCCTGTGTATCAGTCTTCAAGGGTATGAATCCTACACTCAAATAAATGCTCGGTGATGGATGCGGCGAGTATGGCTTGCGTATTATGTTCCTCAGATTCTGTTTTATGCACTGGCGCACAACCTCGAGTTGAACAGTGTGTATATAATTGGAATATTCTGCATCCCATGCGCCCTACGACCCATACTCGAAGATACTACCTTGTAGTCTCTTCGATCACCTTGTAGTGTCTTGTGTATAGAACGGTGTCGCCGTTGCTGTTCGGTTTCAACGGTTTTGAGCTGGGTGGTGCATGTGTGTCACATAGTATACGTTACATAGAGCCCGCGCCAAAGGTGCAAAGCATAGGCGAGCCTGCAAGTGTTCTTCTGCACGTGTGCTCGTTTCGGCAGCACTGGGATGTCCATCAGCGTACCAGGGATAACGGCTCAAACCAACATCGGCTATAGATATATGCACGGCATTACTATGAACCGGCAGTGGCAGGAGAACCAACAGCTTAGCCAGTGCGGTGCTCTGCATCGCATTATATCATGCTTAGCTAACGCTCTTCCTTCGGAAAGTAGTCTGGACGCCGCACCGGTGTGTGCTGATTGGGGTAAGCGTGACAGGTTCTACATCGTCCAGACCCTACCAGTAGACCCTTTATGTGATTCTAAGTCTTGAGACTGGGGTTGAATCACTGGACCGCAGTGGTGCTGCTGGAACGATTGACAGCATGTTTCATCGCATGTCTAGCTACAATGACCACCGTTTCAGAACCATCGTAATCTACTCCACGGGGTACATACGAAGATATGTTCCAGTGTCAGGTAGCAGCAGACCGTACACATATACGCTGTGCTGTCAAGCTGTGACCGGTGGCAACCAGCACATAATGCAAGGCGTATCAATGAAAACAGAGTAGAGACACTGCAGCCGTTCAGTTCCGTTCCATTCATCTTCTTTGCTAGTTTTACAGGCGTGTTGGATTATACAGGCTGCGTGTTATCTGTAGTGTTTATCTTTGTCCTGTCCTCCAGCCCAGTGTCGATGTAATGTCTCGCTTCCGTAGCGTGTCCTTCAGTTTCCTGGTACTCCTGCAATGAAGCTTGTGCTCGCACATCCTGCTGTCGACATCTATAAGAACGACCTTTGCTCTTGTTCAGAACCAGCCAGTCTGTGATCCCACAGAACTCAAGTCTCATGCCATTCCACAGGACTCTTCGAATTCCCAGCAATCGTGCTGTCCTAGGCCTTTATCTCTTGCTGCGTGGATTTATAACGTTTCGAGTTCATCAAGGCTGTGATAAGATGTAGTCGATCAGGACACCAACAATGACCCATTGCTAGGACTGCGCTGTCTCCCTGGCGCTGTTGCTGGTGCACTCCCACACACATCTCGGTATCCAGTCATGTTACACATTCCAATGTTGCTGGGGATATTTTGAATTGGGCTTCAGGTGACTTTGAACTCAGCCCCATCATGCCTGTTCGGAAGACACAGTTGCTCCTTGCATGCAGAGACATAACCTTCCAGGATGAAGCTCCACTGTATATTCCGGACGGAGCACACATAGGTTTCCAGTGCAACAACTTTGAGCTGGATCTGAGGCCTCGGGAAGGACGAGTGAATATTGGCACTGCCACACTTCTCTTCTTCAAAGACTGCAAGTTGGGCACCATGCCCGATAGTACATCCGGTATGTGAACTGCCTACCAATGGTCGTGACTCACAGTCACAGTGTTGTCAGCAAGAGAACAAATTCAGAGCAACACAGTTCATGTATGTTGCGTGTGCTTGTTTTGGGTATTTTTCGTGTATATATACCTAGAATTACCTACATATATATATGTATATATATATATATATATATGTAGGTAATAGGCGTTACCGTTTGTCAGGGCACCGATAGTGCAGCGAGAAAAGAAGCTGTACAAATTGAGCCTAGTTCGCTGCCATGTCGATCAATTCCTTCGTGGTCCCGTGTGGCCCGGGGATGTCGAATCATGTCCCACCGCTTCAGTGGTGCTGAGGCCGAAACCCTTCTCGGGTATTTCGTGGTTCCCGATCAGCTTTCTTTCCTTTTGAGTGTTGAAGAGGTGCTCAAACCAATCGGCAAGAAAATCCCTCGCTTCGACATTGAGAGATTCTTGCTTTGGGCACACATTTGCAGCAAACTCGTACACCCCCCAATTCTAAAAACACCATTCTAAATACCTCAGTACAGCGCATGTGCCTCTTTACCCCTTTTACAAACCGGAAAAGGTAGTGAATGTGCATGAACCCAAATAGCCAAAAACAACAAACGCAAAGTGTTCACCACTTCACTCGAATGGCATAACAGCACCATCATGCAAGTATTTCCCATGTGCCTAAATTTGCACTTTCGATAGTTTCTGGGCTTCCCGGCAAGTTCAATATTTAGCAGTCTCCAATCAGCAGCTCGAGTACGGTAATACCGTAATACAAATACGTAGGCCTGTGTCAGTATACGGAGGGCATGCGAGATTATACGGGGGCAGTTGAGAAAACGTATACTTCGTATATCATCCTTTTGATGGGGATTTGGACACTCTTTTATGGGCACTACACCCCCCAAGAGGCTTTGATTTGTTAGGTGTATGAAAATATACGATATGGCAAATGAAGAATCATATATTGGCACAGCCATACAAAGACGTGTGAGCTGCAGTGCAACCGCGGAGTCCAGATCAGTAGGGGACTATTGTGCAGCAACTTTACACACACTATTGTGCAGCCATGTTCTTGTTATGAAACCACGGTCGCTGACCACTGAGACATGTAGCGCTACATGTCTCAGTGGTCAAAGACCATGGTTTTATAACACATGTGTTTGATGCTCGCTATATCTAGTGCCACCATGAATGTCTTGCTGAGTGAGAAATCTCCTGATGTGCCACGAGTGTGTTTTTGGGGGGGTGGGGGATATGGGGGGGGGGGTTCATTTTATGAGTGTTAAAACTTACAGGCATAACTCCATGGAATGGCTCATGTACCAGCAAATCATCGCATGCCAACTTAGCTCGACCTCGCATAAACGACACAGGACATGCCACCACCGAAGCAACGACCGGGAATCAAGCTAGCCTCTCTACCCACATGGTGCACCAAGCCATGACACACTTAATGAGTAGTGTTACCTCATCAAACCCTGGGGGTGATGCGGAGCACTAGGAACTCTTGTGTGATGGATGTACGTCTGTCTATGTCTCGTTTTACTATTTGTGAAGCTGTGGACGCGTGTCTTTTGGTGTGCAGTTTTCAAGGACCATTTGGACGTGGAGTTGTTGTTTCAAGCAACAAACTCAACCACCTTGATCTTTCAGGACTGTGTTGTGCAGACGACGTTCTGGGTGCGAGTTCCAATGTGTTGTGCTGGTAAGTTGCGATCTCGTGAGGGACAGCAGCAGTGCCCTGACGCCAAAATAGTTCCCTTCAGTTTCTTGCAGTGCTGATTTTAAGGAGTTAAGAGCACGGAATTATTGTTCTGGCGAAATTTTATTTCAGCGGGTCGTAAATACAACAATTCCACTTACAAACCGGAAAGGTAGTGAATACACATGAACCCAAAATTGTCTTTCAGGGGGCGTAAAACCAAAGATTCATTGTTTTCCGATGATTTTCGGGGTGGCCTCTGCTGACAATAACTAATTGTTTCGGCCCACGCCGATGAATCTGCACTAAGATCAAACCTGATTGCACAATCAATAGTGAAGTTGGTTTGGGTAAGCTGAGATGTGCCTTTTGCCGGGGTGAACTCCACCCATGTCACTGAAACGCGGCGGTGATGGGACATTTCCACGCATCAACAGCCAGACCAGACATACATTTCATACTGTATCAATGATCATGAATTACTCCCTTAACGCTGAACAATTGACAAGCATCATCAAGTATAACAGAGTGCATCTGAGTGTGCAATACACTCTGCCCATGCCACAATTGATGTGTATATCATCAACCATCATCTGTGCTTGCTATTCATGAACAACAATAATGTGCAGATGCACACTGTGCATGCAGTTCATGGCCAGATACAAGTTCCTGATTTTTCCGATGCTTCGTAACCCTGAAGAAGACGCGATTATCGGATATCAGGCGCTGTACCCAGAATGGAGGGCGCATACAAGCTTGGCTGACGCTGCATTTGTGCGATTTGTGAAGTTCGATGCAGAAGTTGACGTTCCTCCTCACTCAAATAGTGTTCGTTATCACATCTTCAATACGACGTTCTGGTACGCCCCGGCTCCCTGGACCCCCCTTCATAAGTTAGACGAGCTGTCGCACAACCTACTCAACAAGCTGTTCAACAAAGTTTTCAACACGCTGGTAAATGAGCTGTTCAGCAAGCTTTTCAACATGCTGGTAAAAGAGCTATTCAACAAGCTTTTCAACAAGCTGGTAAACGAGCTGTTCAACAATCTGAGAGGATTTTTCGAGTTTCACTCCCTAAAAGCTGTTCCGGGTGTTTGGCTAAGTGCTGGGAAAGACTTTCGTGATGGTGCTGTTGTGCCATTCGAGTGAAATGGTGGATATTTTGTGTTGGTTCCTTTTGGCTATTCGGGTTCATGCCTGTTTACGACCTTTTCGGTTTTTAAAGACACATTGTTCCGGGTTGTAGCGCTAATGGTGCTGCAGTATACCTGGTCAAGCGCCATTTTCCTGAAGGGTACATCTTGTGTTCTGGAGTTCAGACACGCACAAAGGAATCAAATTGAAGGTTAATCTGATGGTCAGCATCTATCAGTTACAGCCCAAATGTGCTGCCAGTGTTGTAGATGTTTTCTTTACTATTATACTATCGTTTTGGTTTTATGCGCTGAGAGAGTCGCAGTATACTTGCTGTGTAAAGTAACGGGCATAACTCTGTGAAGTGGTGGATATTTTGTGTTAGTTGCTTTCGGCTACTTTGGTTCATGCCTATTCACTACCTTTCTGGTGTGTAAGAGGCCCGCTTGGTATACCTGGTCGAGTGCCATTTCCTCAAGGGGATGTCCTGTGTTCTGGAAATCATTTACTCATCTGCAGATAAGAGGTGCAGGTGTGGAGATGGTGATTCTGACGATGAGAGAGGAACCGTTTCCAAGCTGTTGCCAATCCCTCATCATGCGCCCATCGACACCACAAACCCCATCTCTGCGGAGTGTTTACGCCGATCAGAAGCGCATTTCAGGGACACATCCAACATTCAATTCCAGCAGGACATGTACTATTGCATGCAAGCGAGACGAAGAGGCTACTCTGGTTCAGGTGGCGTGTTCTTTGATGACGACAGGGGAAATAAACCGCAGATTGCCACCAGCCGTGCCACCACCCCTCCATCCTTCCGGGAGACCAAGCGCAGGGACTTTTCCACTTTTGTGGTTAGTCTCACTCTTGCATGTTGCGGTGCGGATTCCCTGTTGTGTTTGAGTGCTTCATTCTTTATACGTGTTTCTCTAACAATCCGGAAAGAGTTATGACATGGAGCAGAGACCGCTATTTGGGTGCATGCATATTCACTACCTTGACCGTTTGTACATCGTGGAAGGGGCCAGAGAATCGGTTGTGCCCTGGCTCGTGGTCGTTGCATTGTGTTTCGTCATTACTATCGCAGTTTGGCTAAGAGTGCAGGGAAAGACTTTCGTGATGGTGCTGTTGTGCCATTCGAGTGATGTGGTGCATGTTTTGGGTTAGTTGCTTTTGGCTATTTGGGTTCATGCCTGTATACTAACTTTCCGGTTTGTAAAGACAACATGGACAGGACCAGAGAAACAAGCGGCCTGGCACCCGTTTCTCAGAGAGGATCTAGCAATGTCTGGCTTTGCAACAGAATGCAAAGCTGACAATGCCACTGTGCTGCCAAGCGAAGCAGCGTAAGCTACTAAACCAGAAAGGCAGCAAACCGTAAAGAAGCCTGATATGCAGAAGCAGCTGACAAAAAAAACCCCCATCTGACTACAAAATCGGCCCTGCCAGCCAGATGTATGATCAGTACTTTCATAAGCTAGAGAGCAGTTGGACTCGGTGTTGCTTCTAGCGAAATATATGGTTTCTATTGTTTGGAAGTTGAGTGCAGGAATTCTGTTCATACGTTGTGCTGGCTCTTGGAGCCTCGTATCACTTCTTTGTGCCAGGTTTACAAGGGTTCGCCTTTCAGAATTCGATTCGGTTTTCTGTGAAGTTTATACCATGGAATTTCACAGTGTATGAATGCATGCAGGGGTGGTCGCGCTCATTGCCACACTCATGTACCATGCTACATTCAGTCATCTACAGAAGAATGCGCGCGACGTCATCATCTCGTGTGACGACTCAGGCGAAACGGCTGCCGTGGCGAGCAATGCACATCCGCGTTTGTACGTCAGTTCACAAAGAACTGCAGAAAATGAGGACTCTGTCACAGGCGAGAGCGACCCAGGTCACTCTCGCCTCGGAGGTCGCGATCTTCGAGGCCTCGAGACGACAAAGGGTTCAGCATGCGCACAAGAGTCATCGTCTCCGACTACGACAGCCCCACGAGCGCGCTTGCACGAGATAGCTTTAGCAGAGTCTGAGTATGAACCGTACGCAGTACATTCTAAGCCTCAAACGGCCTCGTTGATGTTACCTGATACTTCGACGGTTTCCGATCGGATTGGGCGACCGATCAACTGGCCGCGTGGACGAAATCCAAAAGCAAGGTCCGGCTTCATGACGGATTGTTCTCGCAAGCTAGACGGAGTGGTCAGCGAGTTGGGAGCTGAAGATCATATACCGCTTGTGCGAAGGGTTTTCGCATGCATGCGGGCCGCAAGTTTGCGACAAGGGTTTGCCAATGGGTGACGTATGCATCGATGTCAGCTGCAGCGCAGGATTAGATACGGTGCTGGAGCGTCCCGTTCCACATCCCCAGAAGTGTGCAGTAGTCGACGCAACCTCGTTGAGCGCAAACCAAGTGCACACTCGTCACGATACGCACTTCACGCTTGCGACCATTCCCGAACTTGTACGCAACAAGCTGCTGAGCAGAGGCAACAACCGCAACCGCAGGAGCAGCAGTATCAGCGTCGCTCCCGACGATACTGATAAACATAAAGCGCCTTTACGTAACCTGTCCTCCCGATTATCTCTTCCGTTGGGGCCTCCATTAAAAGGTTGGTTCCCGAGTAAATTCTCGTCTTGCAGTTGAACAACGATTTCCGTGAACTCAAGAACACCCATACGTCGTATTACGTAACCTCTAAACGGCGCCATGCAGGTCATACGAAACGAAGAGGGCGCAATGGAGTGGACGAGCTGAGGCAGGCGGTGCGAGCTGCAGTGTCAGACATTGGTGGTTCTAATTGCGCTCACGGAACAACAGTGCACTCTCTTTTGGGTAGGGGTGGTTTCGGGGTTGTTTACCAAGGTCCGCATTCCCAGCGCTCAGTGATATTTCGAAAATTGTGAAGTTCAGTACAAGAACCCTAAACCGAGTAGGTCTGCACTTGAGCACGCAGCTGCCTTCCTGCAGGTGGTATGCACATGGTTGGACTGCATCCTCAATAATCTTGCTTTCAAGGATAGACGTGCTTCATCATGTACGTGCATGGGAACTTCACAGTTTGAACACTCCACGCTGCACACCTCCTCGTATGGTAAAACAGTTCTCCAATCAACAAAGTTTGCAAATAAAAACCATGGATGGGAGTGGCCATGCATGTGAAATTGGTTTGGCACAGGAAGATTGTTTGTTTGCGCTGGCACATTGGCCAGCTTTGAGTATGTTTTTCATCGCGTGCCTTGCAGAAACAAACCGGGCTCGTTTTGTCTTACCCGAGGATTTAAATCCACCACTTCATGAAGTGGTGGTTTTGTGTGACAGACGTTTCGGTTTTTATGGTCAATACTTTTTCAGTACCCTTGCAGTTTCCCAAATGCAGGGGAGTGGAGGGGGCTTGAAGTGGCAATCAAAACAGTTCTTTTCCAAATCGGCGCCGGAAGGGGAAGAATACCACAATCTCAACAGGAGGCATCACAGAACAACAACAGCAAGAACAACACCAACAACAACGCAATGCCCGGGCCCCTACCTACCCCAAACAAGGCTGCCATTGCGTTTGAGGCCGCCATAGCCACTCACATGGCGCACCGGAACGTCGTTGCGACATACAGCTACGACATCGTGAGGGTGGGCGCTAGGCATCCGCCCAATATTGCCGAGCTGCCTGTGTTCAAGCTGTATCTGTATCAGGTGCGTAAGATATATAAACATGCATTGGCACCGTTGCATTTTCACATGTTACATGCGACTCACATGTGACATGCATGCACGCGTTCATTGTTAGGGTTGGTGTCCCCTCCCAGCGACGTCTTTCATGGTGCAATTGATTAAGACGGAATGATTTAGGAAATTCTTTACGATGTTCGGGGTTTTACTCGGGGTTTACTCGGGGTTTTACTACTGATGCCGCCTGTTTGCCTGTTCATACTTGATTACTCTGATCTTCAATTATACAGTTGGCAAGCATTGCGAAATCTGACATGGATTTATTCCCTCTAACTTTCGGTTCTCTGGTGGCGAAAGGGGGGGGGGAGGAAATGTTCATGATGCATGCCAAAATTTTCCAGAGGACCAGTTTGCCCTCAACCGCACAGAGGATCCCTATTTCAGTGTTCATGATCCCTATTTCAGTACTCAGTGTTTCACAGTAGGTGGAGTGGTGCAGGAGTTGTGCAACGGAGGCTCTCTGAGGGATGCTATCAGCAATGGCCTGTTTTTGGGCGACAAGCTGCCGAAACGGTGGAAGCCGATCATGAAGCTCCTCACAGGCATTGCAGAAGGCATGGTGTACGTGCACAGCAAGCGCATCCTCCACGGCGACCTCAACCCCTCCAACGTCCTCCTCAAGGTTCTGCTGCCCCTCCCCCTCCTCCCCCACACATGAATCCTCTGTACCCTGTGGTGTGTTGTGTTGTGTGCTGAGCTGAGCTATGTCCAAGTGTGTCGCTATGCTGAAGTCGCTTTGTACCTGTCTTGTCACCTCCTTGATACCTTTCAAAGTTCACTCGTTGCATGCAATTTTCCACACGGTACACTTCTCATGACCAACTTTAGCCACGCTTCAAGGCTGAATAACAACCACTCTGTACCCTGCAGTTCACAGGTCCGAGGGCGCTCCCAGAGGCTCTCAGGGAGGCAGCTGCAGAGGCCAAGGTGGCGGACTTTGGGATGTCGCGGAGGGTGGCACAGGGGCAGTCGCACGCCAGCAACATCAAGCAGGGCACCCCCTTCTTCGTGGCGCCTGAGGTGACCCTCAAGCAGCAGCTGCACCAGGCCAGCGACGTGTACGCCTTCGGGGTCATCATGTGGGAGCTCATCATGGGCCGCCCCGTCTACGTCATCAGGTGCGGCTCTATGTAACAAGTTGTTCTTGCCTTTCATGCTTACCTGTTCTTCAATTTTGTTCTTGCCTTTTGTTCTTGCCTTTTGTTCTTGCTTTTTGTTCTTCAATTTTGTTCTTGCCTTTTGTTCTTCAATTTTGTTTTTGCCTTTGTTCTTCCCTTCTTTTCTTAGTCTTCATGAGCACAATGAACCCTTGGTGACTATACAAGGGTCAGCAGATCAGAATCTGCAGCCACTGTGCTAACATGGAAATGCATTCAGACACAAAACAACATTGCTGCAGGGACTGCTCGATGCCTTCCATTCCCCGCAAGGTGACGGCTTCGGGTGATGACGGCAACATCATGCATGGACAGCATGCATCGCAGTCTCCGCATGCGCAAGGCAGCCCACCGTCAACCCCCCCAAAACCCTGTGCTTATCCGAACCAACCTGATCTTGTGGTGGCATGCATGCGTGCCGTCGCAAAGTGCCCGAGCCGTATCAGAACACGCATGGATGCCATGCATGAAGAGGGAGATGAAACGTGCACAGATGCATCACGGCTCTCTACGACCGTTGCAGACGTTGTTTCTCAGCTGCATGCATGGGGACAGCAGCGTCACAGGCATGGAAAGGCGTGCATAGAGGATGCAGAGCTTGATGCGGAAGTTCTCAATGCAGACACCTATTCTGATACTCTCTCCACGACGCATAGTGCATCCAAAAGTTCACAAAATCTGACTGTTTCTTCTCAGAAAGAAACATTTAAAGGTGTCACGTCACCTTACCCCACTTCTAACCTAACCGATGGTGGGTTTGAAGTTCATCCAGAGTTCCCCTTCACGCCGTCAAGTGTTCCGCTGATGTTCACAGTGGCTATGGCGTCCTGCCTGAGTCAGCAACCGCACGAGCGCCCGTCCTTCCCCCAGATCTTGTCATGGTTAGGTAACCTTGACGAAGAAGTGGCTAAGGGACAATATGTGGACTCTCGTGGTGACGTGCAGGTGAGAAACCCTCCTCCATAATGGGGTTTTTCTGCCTGGCAAACCACATGCTGCACACCTCCTGCAGATAAGTGCTCCTCTTTTCAGAGCCTGTTCGTAGACAATAGCATTTGTCTTCTCCGAACAAATAGCAACAAAGGGAAGAAAATGGATCCTGTCTTTTCACGAAAGCTTGTTTGTACGTGCCAGTGTGAGTGCCAGGGTTGCATCAAGCCATTGATGTTTCGATGAAATCAAGCTCGCAGACCACTGAGATATAGGTTGTGATACATGTCTGACCGGCCATGGTTTCATCAACACCTATCCAGAAATAACCCATCATTGTTTCCACCGTTTCTGGCCATACGAAAGCACCTGCCTGCACCATACTGAACTGTTAAGAATTCATTGTGCTCTCAACCGTGGCGCATGCATTGCAGGAGAGCTCACTTGCAGACCAGGTTCCCACCGGCACCAAGATGACTCAGACGGCACCCGACCTACATGCACATGCACCCCTGCCACCACAACAAAGCAGGACACAACCTCGCACGTGCCAGAGTGCCCGCTATGAACCGAAGACGTAACCTGGCATGCATGCATGCTTCGGTGCTAGAAGTTTGTTGCCGCTTACCTGTCTCCACATCTTTGACTAGCCGCACACCTGTAGCTACGCTACAACACAGGTTTATACTTGCTGTTCATGCAAGCAGGCTCGCCCTGTTTGTCACTATGACGCATTATAGTTTAATAATGCAATAATGCATGCAATGCACAAGTTGCATGCATTAAGAGGGAGAAGGCAGCCTCCAGGCGGCGCAGGTGGATGTCCAGCGCGTTGCGGAGGTCGCCCGCCTCGGTGCTGTCGCTGAAGCTTGCAGTGGCGTGTGCCAGCCATGTGGTTGCCCACCTCTCCCGCCGCTTGAACAAGGCAGCAGCCACCTCCACCACCACCGCATGCAGCAGCCTGCACCCTAGCGCAGTCTAGTGGTAGGTTGTTACAAGCAAAACCCTGATGTCTGTTGGTAATATATAACATACCCCCAGCCTTGACACCCCCAAGCATCTGCTGTATATAGCACGCCGGCGCTGCCCGACCTTGGCCCTGGCTAGCAGGCTACGAGTACCCTGCTAGCCACAAGTAACATATAGTGCATGCATGCATGTAAGTATTCATGCATGTCCTACCACCACCTGT
>JAUMHD010025675.1:0-44169 GCA_032359135.1 Ulvella scutata | reverse complement strand
CCATCGGCAGTGGCGCGGCCCACAGGCACGAAGTGAGAACCGCTACAGAGCATCTGAAACCAACCAACAGCACGAACACCACAACCAGCAAGTGCGCAACGCCCACCCTTGCACAAAGCGGACGACTCGGCTCCGCGGGCCATCACTCCCTGCCAGGCACCACCAGGGCGGCCCCACCAGGCACAACCACGAGAGACAGCAACAGAGGGCACCAGGGCGGCCGCGGGCTGGCCGCAGGAGGGGACGGGAGGGGAGAGGTACCAGCCACACAGACCCAGGATCGGTGGAGGAGGGCGCCGGAGGCAGCAGGGGGTGGGGGTGGAGGCACCGGAGGAGGAAGGGCAGAGGGTGAGGGAGGGAAGGCGGGAGGGGGAGGGAGCCATCAGTATGCAGCAGCCAGGAGCAGGATAGGGAGGCACTGGGGCACGGAGGGGGTCATGGGCCCCAGGCTCCGGAAGGGTTGGGAGGGAGGCTTAGGGGGCAGGGAAAGGGGCGGGCGGAAGGGGGGGTGCCCTGCTGGGAGATAGTGCTAAGCGGACGGAGGCGCCGCTTGGACGAGGGGGGGGGGGGGGAGTGGGCATGCATTTACTGGATGCAACATGTTGCACCATGAAGCTTCCAACACCAGTCAATTGCGCAAGCAAGCACGCTGCATTCAAAGCCACGGCAAGCTTGTACATAGCCCCCACATTCAAAATCAGTTACCAGTTTGTAGGATATGACCAACAAAGCTCGCATGCAGAGGCTCGTGTGCAAGCTTCAGTGGCCCGAGTCATCATGGCGTCAACGCAGGGCACTGCAGCGGATGCAGCTTCGATAACATCCTTCTGAATCACCTTTCAGCGTGTGTACGGCGGTATGCGGCACTCCATGCCCAAGGTAGAGGTCAGGATGTGGTACGAAAACTAAGCTCTCGAGAGTGCTCTACAATCTTCTCCAGGCCCGCGAGCTCTGATAAGCCCATGCTTCCATGCCACGCACGCGTGGATGGGGCTGCAGGCCTTCGCTTGTGTGCACCATGGCACGTCGAGTGATGCAGGCAGAACATGCACTGGTCATGGCAGCCCTCCCACCGGCTTCCACCACATGTGCAGGCACGCCTGGAGGTAGAGGGTACAAACAACTGAGTGGCTGGAGGGGGAGGGAGTGGGGCGCCATCAGAGGGCAGCGCACTGGCCTGGGATGTCTACACGGAGGCCCCCTCCAAGGCGGGCACCCACCACCACCTGCTGCAGGAGCGGCTAAATCGGCTTGAGAGTGAAGTATCAACACTGAAGCTTGTACTGGTGCAGCAGAGTGCAGCTCAGGCCACCATCAGTGCCGTATCATCTCAGACGGAAGCCGCAGGTGCCATGAGCACGCCGCTCAGCACCGCGTTGCACGGCACAGTGCCGACGGCCATCCAGCAGCAGAGCCCCTCCGCGGAGGCGCCACCCCCCTCCGCTGCGGCAGGCACGAGTACACAAGCACCACAGCCGCAGGAGGTGCCTGCTGCGCAGGGAGTTGCACAAGCAAGCGGCCCTCAGCCACCTGCTCGTCGCCATGGCGAGCGCAGTTTCCCTGGTGCCATGCGTGCTCGGATGTCTGTGAGGCCCCTCGCGGTGGCACGAGTGGCACTTGCAGGGGTGGTGGCGGTTGGATTAGCGGTGGGGGTCAGGGGCAGGGCCATCAGGCATCAGCATCGCATGCAGGAGCGTCAGGCCCGCGTTGCAGAAGAAAACATCGGTGCCGCTCTGGTACTGTTCTCTACTGTGATGATGGGTGTTGCAGGTGTAGCAATACATACGCTGTGACTCACCTGCCGTTTGGGGTTAGGGGTTAGGGGTTTTTGGCCATTGCTATGTACAGGCTCATGTTTGGGCCATCGCAGGCGGTGTGGCCGTGGGGCAAGGGCTGCCTGTGCACGTGCCCTCCAGGTGGGAGAGTGCTCACAGGCAAGTAATCTGAATACTGCACTGCAGCTGCTTGGCATGTAACTGTTGGTGTGTGGCTGTGAGTGGAGCCAGCGTGCCTGACTGTGCACGTCACCCATGGGTCTTCTGTGGCAGTCCCAGCTAGGGCTGCAAATTACAAATTACAGTGCAATTACAAGAAAATTATAGCAAATTATAGTGCTGTAATTACGCGTTAATTCGAAAATGGGTATTAATTGATCTACATGTATAAGTGATTTTTCGGGCCGTTTGGGTGTCTAAGGTGTGGGGCGCGGTTGTGGGCGCTCGGAGGGCGGGAGGGTGGGCTGGTGTTTTTCGCGGGCGTGTGGGGTGTCGGTCGGGGTGACGGGGCTGTGTGCTGGATTGTGTGGGCGTGTTTGTGGCCTGATTTTTTGATCTCTGCGACGGGCGGATCGTTTTCGCTGAAACCGCGGCCGAGAGTCTTCTAATTAGATTAGATGAGTGCAAATGCGAGGAAGCGGTGCTTGGAAACGTGCGCTGTGCGTGGCAATGTGGCTGTTGCGGCCGAGTGCTGCATTGTTGGTTTGGAACTTCGGATTTGCACAGACTCGCAACAGCTGGAATATTTCTCTGGCTTTTCAACGGTATGGTTTGTGTGGTGTGCGGTGATCGGCGCGCAAAACTGCTTCCGGACAGGCGAACGTTGGCTGTGAATGGGTTATATGTTGCTGAAAGGAGCAGAGTGCGCTCCGTTGTCCCGGATAATGCAGGATCATCCCGGAACGACAGCACCCGCGGGCCCAGATTAAGCATCTCAGACGACCCTAAGTGTGTAATATCCTTTTTATGTCCTCTGCTTCGAGAGTCAGCCCTCAGGTGTTGCGCTTGTACTAGCACAAGCTGCATCCAGAACGTTGCGGGCTACTGCAGAAAAACAGCTCCACAGGCGGCCAGGCCACCATGCATGCCTGCTCTGGCCGCTGCTTCTCTTGCACAGTTGGGCCATGCCTCAGCGGAGCTGCTGTCGCTATTCCGCTGCTGCGGCTGGCAATCCCCTCTCCAGCTCCGCTGCCGTGCATGCCCTCCACGGCCTTGTCCCCTTGCTGCCTGGGGCTCGTCACCCTGCTTAGCCACGTGTTTTCTTCTGGTGGTTTTTGTCATTCTATTCAACCTTTGGCTCTACCTCTTTGCTCCTGTGCAGCCCGTTGGTGCCCTCCTCCTCCGTTTCACTCTTTGGGGCTGCTGAGGCTGAAGCCTCCTCGGCATGGCGTAGTCCCCGACTCCTGATCGGCGATTATCTATGGTGTGGATCAATACGTTCACACCAAACCATGCATTCCCCAGGCCAAGAGCAGCCAGTCCACTGCCAGCACCAACAGCTTTGTGACAGGAGTTTACTCCTATGGGCTCAGGAGCGAGCATGCCAAAGCCCATGTGATGTTTGGCCGCCCTCTTTGCAACCTGCAGGCTGCGCCACCGGGGCCCCGTGTTGCTGCCCCCCCTGGCTTTGCACAACCACTACTGGGCAGCAGACCCCATCCGCCAGGTCTATTACATGATGCATGGAAAGATCAGTCCAGTTGCGCTCGTTCACCTTGTCTTGGGCCTGACCTTACAAGCACCTCACAGAGCCTGACCCTTTACGCACCCGGCTCAGAACCTCGAAGAAAATACTAGAGGTGGCTCTGGCCGGACTGGGATGCAAACCCGGGACCTCATGGTCAAGCACTTTAACACTCGTGGACCCGCGGCTGAGGTTCAGGTGAATCATTGAGTGCCTGCCCGAGCTGAAGTACGGCTCCCTTGGGTTCTCCCAGATCATCTGCAGCAGCCGGCCTCCCCCAGAGTAGTGCACTCGGCCCAAAATTAAGAGCAGTTGCCCCCTGTGGCCACTCCGTGTCCTCGCGCATATTAGAGTCTCTGTCTAGGAAGTCACAGGCAACATCATCACTACTTGCGACGCCGGAGGAGGGGGTATTCGTATGTGTCGACTCCTAAGTAATTGAAACCTGCCAGATTGGGATCCACAGAAATGTCGCGATCAGCAATGTGCAACTGTTGCAGCTTTGATAGTTCGGAGAGGCGCGAAGCGAGATAAATGGCGCCTTGATGAGTGGATTCAGCTATACGAGCTGTTGCCTCATATCATCCATCCTGATTCAGTAGCTGCACAATCGGATCCTCCCGACACTGCTGACTCAGCAGAATCAGATACGCCCGGTTGCTTCAACCACCTCGGTTCAATTCCCGCCTTGCACAGCGCCACCACCCGTTTATATCTTGAGCTGCTGCGCAGGGTCGGCTGGGGGGTTTCTGGTAGATTCGCCCCAAGACATCTATGGCGCCCAGGACGAATCTCAGAGCGAGTATAGCGTATCCCCTGCAATATCGTTTTGCGCGCAGGGGGCCTTTCCTCTGCTGCACCAGAACTGTTCCTTGACCAGGGCCCGTACCCCTGATCCCGCTTCCTTCCTTGCTCAATGGTCGTCTCCCCTGGACTCCCTTCCTTCCGTTTCTGCTTGCCGCGCCGCTGTTTCCCCTGTCACCTTCCAGCTGTCCTGGCTCTCCCGCCTGCGTATGAACGACACTGGCTGCGTTCAAGTCTCTGCTTCAGTTCTTGCTTGCCCTCGCCGTCTCGCTTTCCCTGCCCCCTCTATTTTTCGCCCCTCTGCTGCGACTGGCGGCCGGGATAGCTCAGAACTCTTCCATGCTCGTTGGTGCGTGCCTGGCCGCAACCTCCCTTTCACGACCTTCTGTAGTTGGCCGTGAAAGCCCTCGCGCGCCTGCTGCTCGCCCTGCCGTGGGTCTCCTGTCTCTTTTCTTAGAGTTCCTGTGTTGCCTGCAGCCTCTCGCGTGTCCTCTCGTGCACGCTCGCATGCTGCTACCTCCTTCGTTCTTTGTTCGTTCTTTCTTCTGATATTGCTTCGCTGGGGCCGCCCTTGGCGGCTACCCCTACCCCCCGCTCTTTGCCTTCGGCGCGTGATCCTTGAGGGTTCTTTCTTTTTTGGTACCCAGGAGCCCATTGCTCAGCTGCATTGGAGCCGTGCTGCGGGACCAGAGGCGGCACACATGCACTACAAGAGCACATCTGTTTTTTTTGTTCGTCAGCTGACGGTGCCTGTCTCTCCAGAGATATGCGGGTGGCGGGATCCCGCGGGACCAAGTTTTGTAGCACAGCGCGCAAGCTTTACGCCATCCACTTACTTCACGCCGTCATGCAATCCACTATCACAGACCTCTTCGTGACCGGTGTTGGTGCACAACATGCAGCCCAGTTGTCACAAGATGGCGGGCCTTTGCGTCATGATCTTGGGATTGACCTCAAACTGAGCCGCGGGCCCGTGAGCGTGCTTTTACCACAAGGTCCCGGGTTCGAACCCCAGTGCAGCCAGCTCTCGTCTTTTCTGAGCCGGGTATGTAAAGGGGGGGCCACTGAGGCCGAAGCTCAAAAGGAGTATGTAGGCGTAGTCCCCGAATGCTTTATTGGCCCCCAGGGCCTTCCTTCGGGGACGGATAGTTTATTTATCAGTGATGTGAAAGCTACCGTACTGCCACTCTGTTGGCTGGGATGAGCTGCCGCTGCATGGGCTCTGCCATCGAGAAAACTGTGGCCTTTGTGTGACTGGAGAACCTCCTAGTTGCGCTATGGGGTTTACTGCGTTGGGGCGTCGCTGGCGTTGTGTGCAGCACTTTCTGTTTAGTTGTAAAGCTCCAGTGGGGTGTCCTGACCCGAATGACCTCTGGGATGACTTGCTTCGGCTGGTCCCCCCTGAAGGGTGTGCGCGGACCGCCCTTCTTGCCGCACGTGATGCGAATTGCTTTGACCCTGTCTCTGTGCGTACATGCTGTGTTCCTTGGGTTCTTGATCCGTCTGTGTTCCTGCGGGACTGTGAGGCTGGTGTATGTTCTTAGGTGTACTCCGTTATCGCCGCTTATATTCTCCTCGTTGGTGCTGTTGTTGCTGACGATGCGGTCCCTGTTGGCGACCCTGTCTTTGCTTACAATGTTGTGCGGCGTTCTCTGCAGCCGCTGTGTTTGCCTTCGTGGTCCCGTGTGGCCCGGGGGTGTATGCACATACATGTCCATGTCCCACCCCTTCGAGGGTGCTGAGGCCGAAGCCCTTCTTGGGTATGGCGTGGTTCCCGATTAGCTTTTTTTTGGGTGAAAACCGCACAGTTTAAAAAAAATTTAACCGCGCCTAATGCATGAGTAGAGGCATCATCTCGTAATGCATTGTAATGTGCTATGCATGACGCGAGTCACCTGATACCACATGTGGCCACATCAGAACAGAGCTGCCGACGCCACAGACATGCTATGCTAGGGCACATCTCGTGTCTTCTTGCATGAAGTGTCGGTGCGGGGAGGTTCGTGACTGTGGGCCTGCTGCATTTCAGCTTCGAAGTGACCAGCAAGCTGATTGCTTTTCTTGCAGATCGGGTGTGCCCCCTTCGCAACGCGGCTCAACAACCTGTCTGAACAGCAACATTTTCTATTAGCTCTGATCTCTCTCTTGTGCTAGCACACGTGTTTCGTATCCGGCGCAGTCCAGCTGAGAGCTTGCAGTTGCTTGAAGCCGTTCCAATTTGCAGTCAAGTTTGGTTCAGCCCGCTCCACAGCAGCTCGCTCGAAACACGCAGACTGTCCATCGGATCCCAGCGCCGCTCACTAAGCTCTAGCTGAGAAGCGCAGTCTGGCGCTTTTAGAGTCCACATGCGAAACCACAGACTGGTTGCAAGCTCGCTCACATAGCTCCCTGCTCACTACTACCCTGCGATGATTTCAGCTAATGCTACATATTTTAAGCTTATTCTGGACTGCACAGCTGGGTTCCCGGCCTTCGACGTTATACACTGTCACCTGCGCTATTCATGCACACATCCAGCTGCAGCACCACTTAGCGTCTGCTAATCTTTGACGTCGCTGTTTGCGACTGCTTTCTATTGCATTTGTGTCGCATGTTCACAGGCTTCTGTGCAGTTAACGAAGTGGCAGCCGCGTCGGAGCGATGGCAGTGCAAGCTGCCATGTTATCAGTGCTGACTGTAGCCGTGGCATCATGGATCGTGCTGTTAGCTGCAGTTGCGTCAGTCCATGAGCTTATTGCAGAAGTAGAGGGGGCTATCTCCGGGGTATGATTCTCTCAAAAACATTTAGAACAGCGTGGTTTTCGTAGTCTTCCGAGCCCCCCTCTTGGCATATCAAGTGGGTTTGGGCGGATTATATCTTGTACTTGGTACATTCGCAGCTGCTGGCAGCACAGGCATCTGGGTGGACCCAAGTCTTTGCAGGGGTGGTGGTGTCGGTGGGTTGCCGGCTTGCTATATATGCCAGGCTCACACACCATGCACCGTCAACAACTCAGCACCAAACTGTTAACATATCTTGCAGAAGCTTTTAGCTTGTATACCTGGCAGGCAGCTTGAGGTGACGAGGCGTCACAAGTATCACTCGTCATCGTCTGGACTATTCATGACGGAAACATATGTAAACACCACTACCATGATGCATTCAGCAGCACTAGCACTTCGAGCGAGATTTGTCACGAACGCATCAAACGGCAACTACCGCATGAGCTTGTATCCAGCAATGCTCAGATTACCCTGGGCTCATGCCCAAGAACACGCAAGCGTCATCAACTTGAGCGTGTTGAGAGTTCCAGCAGCGAAGTGTGCGTAATGTGCAGGACCAGAATTTGATACCGGATCTAATGGGTCTCACATGGTGGGTGGTGTGGTTTGAGTTCGGGGTGCTGGTGGCGGTGGCTGTGTGCTCAGTGACAAACAGGCTCAGGCAGTTCTCACAACTGCTGATGACGCTGCTTGGGTCACTTCTGGCACTGCTGGTGCTGGAGACGCACGATGCTGGCCGGGCACACCGCGCCGCTGTGGGCTTTGTGCGCTCCTGCCTTCTGCCCTCCCGCCGCCATCCAACAGAGCTGCATCTTCCGGTTGGCATGCTGCCGACCTGACATTGTATCAGGGCCTTCGTCAAGTGTTGCGAAACAGATGGGTTGGGTTGTGCAACAGGCATGCATGGAGAATGTGGGCCGTAAGGGATTCCTGTTCTGTTTGGGAGCACATTCGTGGGTCCATCAAGTGGGCAGGCTGCCGATTCCAGTGTTTGCAGCGGGCCTCGTGCATGGGCATGTCTGTGTGCATGGGCATGGCGGCGCTGATGAGTCATAAGATGGCTGCATGTACAGGTTCCAAGGGTGAGGAATAGGATGACGGCGCTGTTCGCAGGCGCGGTCATGAGCGGCGCGTCCACTCTGCTGCTGCTTGTCTGGATCGGTGTGCAGCACACTCCGCACAGCGTGGAAGGCGCTGCCGTCAACAAGCAGGTGCGGCAGCCGCCCACGCAGCCCCCCCGCCCCCAATCTACCCTGCATGCATTGAACGATCCAGGCGTTCTGTCCTCTGTCCGTAGCAGTGCGTGTGTGCCTGCTTGTCGCGACAGCGGCCGCAGTTCTGCTGTCTTGTGACGTAATGTGGGGTCTGCATCCTCAGCTCTGTTCATGCATGCCCCCAGAGTCTGTCGACAGATAGATGGCATAGTTACAGTTGCTGCATAAGCAGCACCGGTATATGGGAGCCTGGATTGCTGTGGGTCTGAATCCTGAGGGTTGCCTGCAGGAGGAGACAGCCCGGCTGGGCACCCACGACGGGTCGTCATCAACAGTGCAGCAGTACATCGCTGGCGCCACAGGCGGCTCCTTCGCAGAGCTCTCAGAGGCGGGGGCCAGGCATGAAACCTCGGTCGCTCTGCCCCCCGTGTGAGCGGGAGCACAAGAAGTTTTGTGATACGCCAGGTCATGCTGCAGCTGGCGCTGGTTTGTCGCGTAGCCCGCATCTCTGGCAGCACAGCCCAGAGCAGACCGAGTGGCTGGTTGACTCTGCGGACACGTGCGCCGCACAGGGGGCGTGTGGTCATGGCAGAGTGTGACTTTTCAACTGTTTTGGCACCTGCAGAGCAACCACTGCAACCTGCTGGGCAGCAGGCGGAACCACAGGCAGCTCTCTGTCTGTGTGGACATGAGGAAGTTTGTTCTTTGTCTGTCTACTGTTACTGATGCCATTCTCGAGGAAGAGACCGAATTGTTTCTGTATGATGCCGGGCGTGTGGCCAGAAATATGCAAATGTAAATGTACGTGCTGTGATCATGTGACATATCAGGTGTGCGCCATTTGGAACATGCACTGCCATGTGCAAGTTACACAACATCTGCACCTGCCTCTAGTTCAATCGACATATCACACCATAGACCCACTTTGCCCCGTCACAAATACCACAGCAGCGTCCACACGCGCAGCAGTGGCATCCCGAACACGAGCGTGCATGTTCCTCCGTCACAGGCTGGCAGCACAGGCAGTCATCTGAACGCAGGATACTGGGCAGCCACGAAACTTGGAGTCGCTCCTTTCCCGGCCGCGTACATCAGGCAGGCCATGGCTGGCAGCCACCGCCCAACACAACTATCATACTGTACAGCACGTAAACCAACACCTGCTGCGGCCTGCCGCTCCCTCAGAAACGTCGAGTGAGCGCCAACGCAGGCGCAGCAGGACCACAGCGTGCCGCTGCACTGTGTACCTCAACATGCCCACCCCCACCCAGCACCCTGTGTGCGTCTCACCATCGCCAGCAGTCTCTACTGTGGAGCTCTCTGCACTGTGGGCTGCACGGGTTCTACCAGCGGGGCTGCACGGGTTTACTTGTAGTCGGCAGGCATTGGCAGGGACTTGACGTTCCAGATCTCATCGGCGTACTGTGCGATGGTGCGGTCGCTGTTGAACTTGGCTGAGCCGGCAGTGTACATGATGCTGCGCTTGACCCATTCGGTCTGGTCCTTCCACACCTTGTCCACCTCTTCCTGTACAAAGAGCACTGCTTCTCCACAGCTGCCACTCATTTCATTTCAGGCTGGTGCCAGGACCCACAACAACACAAGGAAAAGACAAGAGTTTTGTTGATGCAGGTCATCCTTGAAGCAAGCATGACGACACGCGGCGTGTGAGCACTGATGGGCCCAAGGGTATTGACTGCAGGTACAGCTCGTAAGAGGCAGTATTGATGGATGGATGGAGGTGCAGCACCTGGCAGTCGAGGTAGGAGGCAAAGTCGTTGGCCACCAGGAACCAGTCGTTGCCGACGTTCATGTCACTGATGCTGTCCACCAGGGGCTTGAAGTAAATGTAGTCCATCTCCAGGATGTCTCCCATCAGCTCATCGAACCTGCACCTCCATGTGCTCTTTCCGATCTGTTCGCCTGCCTACCCACGGCCCGCCAGCTACAGTTTGCTTGCAGCATGCCCCCATACACCCCCGCAATCGTCTCCACACGCGAACGGTCATGCAGGAAGGTACCGTACCAGCACTAAACATTGGGCCGCAGCAAATATTGAATCATGACCAAGATGTTGCTACACATTGAACCCTTGTATCCGAAAAGTGCCAGCACGCGCCTAATATTGCACCACTGTCTGTTTTTCGGGGCTATGTCTTCCAATTGTTGTGGCTATTCGACCTAGGTTCTGATGAAGTTTTTACCACAATGTTTTTGTACCACTTCTTCCCGAAGTGTGTTTTCGTCAACTGCGAATTGAACCAACTGGCCCAATTTTGAAATAACTGGCCCAATATTTAGTGCTGGTACGGTATCACATACAGGTACCCTCTGTGCCCGTACAATAACTGCATGTGTGGTTCCACGCAGCACGATGCGAACGGGATACGCGGCGTGAAGTGGCTACAAGGGCAGAATGTGAACCGCAGCATCACCACAGCACCCCCGAGGTAACATACGCAGCTACAGCAGCTGCTGAGGCGCACCTGGGGTCCGTCTTGAAGTCCTTGCGGGTGTCCCGCAGGCCAGGCACCTCCTGTTCGTCGACGCCAAACACAAACATGTTCTCCTTCCCGCTCTCCTCTGCAATCTCGATGTTGGCGCCATCCATCGTTCCAATGATGAGCGCACCGTTCATCTGCACGCACCACACACCGTCTCACGACCCCGCAGTTGCCACAGCCGCAAAGGCGGACAACAGGCCAGAATCTGAATCGGCCGTTCCACTGACCACGATATAGTAAGAGCAACACACTTGTCCCCTTTGCAACAAGTCGAAGATGCAGCGAATCAGCAGGACCCCAACAAACACAAGGATGAGGAGCCGTGACATCAGGACAGATCACTCCACTGTAATGCAGCTGGAATGGCGTGCACGGGGCGTGCTTGATGATCCAAAGTGAACGACACATGCGGCGGCGGCAGCAGCGTACCTGGAACTTCATGTTGGAGGTGCCAGAGGCCTCAGTGCCAGCTGTGGAGATGTGCTGGGAGAGGTCTGTTGCGGGGATGAGCTTCTCGGCCATGCTCACATTGTAGTCCGGCAGGAAGAACACCTTGAGGTACTTGTTGGTATCCTCGTCCGCATTCACCTGCATGCCATGCACTTTCGACTGCATGCATCAACCGGCAGATCAAACAGCAACTGAACAACCGTGACAGCATGTTTTTGCGGCCCTCGCTGCTAGCCCGCCCGCCCGCCCGTCGATCTCTGTGAGGGCAAACTGGGGCTGCGCAGAACACGATGTTATGATAGCATCTGACAGTCATGTCATCGGCCAGAGGTAGCGGTTTGCAGTGGTTGTGCGGGTGCTGCACGCGGCAAGGGCTCCGCAGCATCCACACAGGAGCTGCTGTGAAAAACCTTCGAGTGCAGGGTGCAGGCGGTGGGTGTGTATGGAACTGCATGCGCGGAATTCGGCCCTTTGATGCGGCCAAACCTTGCCCCCAGAGAGATGCTGCGCAGGTGAGCCTGCGGCATGCATGCTCGCAGAGGAACCAACATGGAGCGGCTGCGGCGCACCTTTTCACTGATGGCCGTGACGAGGCGGATGATGCGCTTAGCCATGTCATACGCAGACGCAGCCTTGCCACCGACGATGACCACGCGTGGCACGCTCGCCTCCCTCTCCTCAGGGGTCATCTTCTTCAGCTGCTTGTACCTCCACAGCACGGACAGCATGTTGAGGTATTGCCTCTTGTACTCGTGAATGCGCTTGATCTGCACCCACAACGCATCGTTCAGACCTGACCTCTGACGGCGGAAAAACTTGCGACTCTCAAAAGCCAAGTTTTCATTCGGTTCCCCCCAACGCAAACAATGCTCTTCTGTGTCCATGCTCTTCTTGTTTGGGAACGGAAACTTGCATGTCTGGTTTGGGAATGGGGACGCGCGCACAGTACGTAGAGGGCGCACATGGATGTCAAACATGGCAGATGTGTCCACAGTGTCCCCGGTGGTGGCCTTGATGTAGGCGGCCAGCTGCTCCTTCTTGGTCTGCTTCACAGCCTTCCACTGCTTCTGGAACTCAGGGTCGGATGCATGAGCCTCTAGCGCGCGCAGCTTGGTCATGTCCAGAGTCCACTCATCAGTGCCGATCTTGTCGGTGATGAGCTTGCTGAGCTCAGGGTTGCAGAACGCTAGCCACCTGTGCCACATCAGCTGATCACATAACAAGCTGGCCAGCACGCTTGAATGAGAGACTCAAGAAAGCACGCAAGAGAGGCAGGCCCCCTGTGACCACCACTCCACAGCAAAATCCTCACACAGAACACAAGGCCCTCGTGGGAGCCTCCCACAAGAGAGTTTGCAAGCCTGTCTAGCAAGAGGAGGGTTACACGGGGAGGGGGGGCACCTGCGGGGGGTGACGCCATTGGTCTTGTTCTGGAACTTTTCAGGGAAGATTTCACTGAACTCCTTGAAGAGCTCGTTCTTGATGATGGCACTGTGGATGGCGGCCACGCCATTCACATAGGACGAGTAGATGAGCGCGAGGAACGCCATGTTGATGAGGATCTCATCCTCGTTCCACTGGTTGGGCTGGATGATGCTCATGCGCTTGATCTTGGCCTCCAGGTCCGGTGTGCCTGCAAACTTCTCGCGCAGGAACTCGTCCCTGCATGCATACCATGCACTGAGCACCTCGCCCCACCACTCGACACGCTACAATCCCTGTCTCACAGCACAGCACAGCAGCGTTGCCAGCGTGCATCGCAGCAGTTGGCAGGTTGGCTGCCGCCGCGATGCGTTGATGAACAGCAAGGCGATGTCCATGCAGCCGATGCAGTGCGCAAGGGAAGTGTGAAGCTGCCCTCGTTTGCGGTCAGTGTTCAGAGCCGCGCGCTTCAAAGCATCGTTCAGAGATGCCATGCCACGACTTCCCCAGCATGGGGCTGGCGCGCTGCTGATCCCGCCGCCGTTGACATGTGTCATACCGTTGAGCGGGCAGCCAGGAGCATGCGCACGCGGTTACTGCGTGCTGGGAGGAGCGCACAGAAGTGGCTAGAGGTGACGGGAGGCTGCGCACCACTCCAAGTCCAGGCGCTCGATGATCTGAGCGTGCCTGGGCAGCAGCTCGTTCATGACCTCGAACGGCCACCTCTCCAGCGCCTCGGGCATCACCGTGTGGTTGGTGAAGGCGAGGCACTTGATGGTGGTGAACTTGGCGGTGTCCCAGGGCAGCTTGTGCTCGTCCACCAGCAGCCTCATCAGCTCCGCCACTGCGATGGTGGGGTGCGTGTCGTTCATCTGGAACATGGCCTTCTCTGGCAGCAGCTCCCAGTTTGTGCCGTGCTTGGCCACGAAGCGAGACAGCACATCCTGCAGACACCGCCAACCCTCCAGCGACTCCCATCAAGGGTTCTAGGTCCTTCCGCAAGACACCCTCATGCATGCAACCATTCCTTCGCAGACCGGCGGCAGCAGGGGCCGCAGTTCGCTGCAGCGCCGCAGGGGAGCGCACCGATCTGGGTCAAACAGCATGTCTTTGTTGCACACGCTCAAACCCAACAGCAACAAAGTAACAGAATGGATTATGTGCCGAGCTGACGGCGGCAGGGTGTGGCGCGAACAGGAAGCACTGCGCCAGCAGAGACAGTTGGTGCGCACCTGAATGGAGGCAGACACGAAGAAGTACTGCTGTTCGAGGCGCAGCAGCTTGCCCTCAGGGGTGGCGTCGTTGGGGTACAGCACGCTCACGATGGCGTCCGCCTTGCGCTTGGCCTCCACCGACTCCTGGTAGTCACCCCTGTTGAAGGCCTGCACACACATCACCAAATCACCCTCACACATCATCAATGCGGAGCCGCACATGGCACCTCGCACTCATGCTGCTGCAGATTGCCTGCGCCCATCACAAGCTACAAACGCTCTGCAAGTGACTTTCTGCACCAGGAGCACATGCAGGCGGTCCTCCTCCGCGAGCAGGTGCCAGGGGGCAGGATGCCTTGCGCAGGCCAACAGGGAGATGTCTGGGCTGAGCGGAAGAAGTGGTGAGAAGTGGGAAGCACATGATCACATGCTGCGACTCTGGTGGCCGGCTCACTGGAACTCGTGAGACCACCCCAGGGGAAAACCCTCGGAACGAACTTGTGCAGCAGAGAGGAGAAGAAGAAGAAGAAGAAGGAGTTTTCTGTTTCGTGTACTCTGAGAGCCTGTTAAGGTCGCAAGTACCAGTAGGGGAGAGGATGCAGCGCACGTCAAGGTCCAGCTCGTCAGCTGGCAGGGCGTCCCAAAGCCGCAGGTTGCCGCAGTTGCGGGTCTTCCAGCCTGGGATGGGGTTATCGTACGCGCGTGCATACACCACGAAGCCAGGCTTCCAGTTGCCCTTCACGCATGACCCTCCAAACTTGATCTCGTGGCGGATGGGCCGTGCGAGCTCCCAGGGATTGCCTGCATGCACATATTGCCGTGACATTCGCATTCAACAGCAATGGGGGGGGGGGGGGGGGGAGGATTTCAGCACTGGGCCAGGTTCAAGTTGCCAGCTGAGGAATTGATGTGTGGACAGCAGGATTCATGTGCCCATTAACTCTGCAGCAGAAGCAGGAGTGTGCTGTCTGCCTGATGGTCTGCACAGTGCACACCCTGACGTACCAGGGTGACTATTGCTATCGATCTACTCTCTATGCTTTGAATTTCAGAAGAAATGCGACACGAACTTGCTTCGTCAGCGCCTTTTCAGATGTGCACTAAGTGCAAGGGGAAAGCTTATCGGATGCTCTGGCAAACAAAACCCTTATCCGCATCAAAGTCTGCTACATGCGGATTTGGACGGGGTACCGTTAGTGAGCCAGACATCAGGTAGCTCCAGCTGCTTTTTCTCGCTGTCCAGAGCCTGCTTGAACATGCCGTAACGGTATCGGATACCATAGCCCCAAGCAGGCAGGCTCAGTGTCGCCATGGAGTCCAAGAAGCAAGCCGCTAGGCGACCCAGACCACCATTTCCCAGAGATGCATCGCGCTCGTTGGACACAGCGGTCTCCAGGTCGTAGCCAAGCTCCAGGATAGCATCGGCGTATGCATCCTTCACTCCAAGGTTGTACACTGCGTTCAGCAGGGACCGGCCCATGAGAAACTCCGCAGACAGATAGTACACAAACTTGGGATCCTGTTCGCTGCAACACACGGCATCGTGAATGTGTTGTGCAGCGCGCGGGTGCGGCATGCAACCGTTGGACAGTTCCACGGCAGGGACTGAGGCATCACAAGCGATCACAGACAAAGGAGGTTCGCTGCACTTTGATAGGGACAACCTTTATGATACATGCACGAGATAGGTGCGAGTGGCGCTATGTATGCCCATTGGGATGAGCACTTCATTGCTTGGTGTGCGGACAGCAATTGCAGTCTGCTACGGTCATGGCAGCACCAATTGCAGTCCATGGCGGCGCAAACAGCAGAAATGCCAGCTAAGTCGTACAGACAATGAATGATTCGCGCCGGTGCGCGATGCGCTGCAGCATCTGGGTGCAAGAAGTACTCGTTTGCCAGCCTGCGGCCCGTCAGAAATGCCGCCGGTAAAACCCCCATGTAGAGATCAAAAAGCGCATGCAGGAGCTCAAAGATATGTTACGACACCGCTGAAATGTATATAGTTGCAACATGGCAAGCACGACATGTGCTGGACAAGGTCGTGCTCCAGACTGTTGACTGCTGCTGATCGGGGCACAGAACGGCATTATCGGAGGCAGCGCAGAAGGCGGCGTACTCGAAAAACTTGTTAGTTGTGTTGAACTCATCGAAGAGCTTCTCGCGAACACTGTTGGCTGCTCCAGCGTATATGTCTTGCTCAGTAATGTGGTTGGGGTCGCCTCCAGCAACGAACGCGATCTTACTCTTGATATCATCCACAATTTCCGCCTTGCATGATAGGTTCCTCATCTGGGGAACAGGCTGTGCCTGCGTATCATGTATCGTCGGTGTCGGAACGACACGACCTCGCTATCAACAGCAATTCTGGAACCTACTGCGTAGCGATCACAGCATGAATCATCACACATTGATTGCATATTCAGACAAGGGAGCGAACCACCCGTAGATTCCGCACAACCTGTGCCTTGATGGGGCCCAAGCGCAAGCTGGTGTTGGTTTGCGCAGACTGCATTTTGCTGTTCGTACTGGCCAAAGTTCAGCGCAGTGTGCTCCAACACTGCGTCACTCTGACATTTACAGTAGTGTGTGCCTAACGGTCCTGCTCTGTCGGTGTTATGACGGCGGTAGTCGGCAGGATTCAAGTGATACTCTCGCACCATGCTATGCGTTACATCGTCCACGATCCCTCGTTATGTCAAGGTGTGAAATTCTATATACATGTGGTGAAATCTATACATGTACATGCCTGTAGACCTCATGAGGCATCATTCCAGCTTCATGGTGTGAACACAAGGTGCTCTGTCATGTGTGGCACGAAGAACCATGCTTACTGTGATGAGCACTGCCGGTCACCACAGGAGCAGGTTCCACAGGCGCGGCACTCGAGGGCTGCTTGTGCATGGATGCGCAAGGCCATTCAGGACCTGTAACCGCGTCCTCGTTCAGGGTTTGCACTACAACACATATGCCTCGCTACATGGTGGGTTTGTAGTGCTGATGACGGCTGGGTCTTGATGCTACTACTATCCACAGCACCATCGAGACTGCAATTATTGCTCTGGCCTCGTTGCACCTGCAGCCCCTTCCGTCTGCATCCTTACTAAGCCCCTGGACTCAAGAGTACAAACAGCCCCGAAGTAAGGCAAACATCAGGTTCCGCACGGCGTGCGAAGGTTGAACCGGCACGTTGGTGGGGGCAGGGTTAGGGGTTGCCTCACAAGTGCGTCCCTGACATCGTGCGATGGTCTTCACCCCATGAAAGCCATGTGATAGAGAGTCTACTACTGAGGCTGACTGCTGAAGCTTACCAGCAATTCGACAAGGAGCTTATATTCTGGGAATCAGTGTGTGAGTTCCAGCTACAGTGCATGGTCTGGAGTGTTCTGTGCCGTGTGGCCGGCGGCGTTCGCTTTCAGGGAAGAAACATGTTTGCATGAAAGTGCAGATAACAGAATTTTGACTTCTGAAGGCTCCAAAAGTGTCAGGCTCAGAGCCTCGAAACTGGTGTTCAGAGTCAGATTTCGAGCTGGAGAGTGCCGCGGCACCACGCGCTGTGGTCAGCCTCTCTTGCAGCCTGCATCCTCCAGCTCTCACATACATGCACAAGGCTACATGTAGTACGAAGTTGGTGCGGTCCAGCGTGCCCTTGTGGTCGACAGGTCAGTATCTTTTACAGCTGATCAAGCGCACAGTTTGAAAGTGTCCTGCGTAAATATGTCAGACATTGATCACATTTGCCTCGCCGACGATGGTAAATTGAAAGCAGTGTACAGTGATCATGATGTGCTTGTGCTATCGCCTCGAGGAGGCATGTTTGCGTACATCAGGCCCGGGCAAGATGTCGTACGCCAGCACTGTGCGTTTGTTGTTTCCAAGTATTCTGACCGGCTTTGTGCTGCTCTGGCTTTCCGGAATATGCACCTGGACTCTATTGTCTGGGTTCGTGCGCTAGAAAAGACCCAGTCAGAGCAGAAGTTCACTCTCGGCTATCCACTCTCGTATGTGAGATGGCCTGCCAGCAGAGAGGCAGCAGAGGCAGCAGAAAGCTTACAGGTGCAGTGTCTGCTTAAATTATCTTTTGCATGAGTCGCTCCGCGTATCAAGCTATGTTCTCAGTGTTGCCATGCGTCTGAAGTATCCAGTTGCCAGCAGATGGTGTCAGATGGGCGAGTTTCTCTCAAGAGCGAGGATGAGACAGCCAGACTTGTTTTGCACCCTCATGGGCAGCGCTTTGCTGTCTGCTTTCCACTTCTTATTGGAAAAAGTCAGGATGCAAACAGCTCCCTCACATACCACTACGTCTGGCAGACACAGGTTTTTGCCACGGCTGACTTCCCGGAGCGTTGGGAGTACCCTCTTAAGCTGGCTCTGAGTGTTGTTCAGACCTCAATAGGGCTGGAGGATGCAACAAATGAGCCAGCCCAAGATGCTGTGGACCGAGAAATGGCTGTGCCGGGTATGTATGCACAGATACACAGATACACACTGTATGGCCTATTTATTTTCGGCTTGTCACAAGTCTTGCGTATTGCCTCTTGGCTGCGATTAAGTTGCTGCTGTGTTTCCAGAACACGAAAATTCTGCGGAACAAGCCGCAGGGGACTCTGCTGGTGCCATCTTGCAGAAGGTCACACACATTATGGTTGGACCCGATGCATGGGAAAGTACAGCAAGGTGGAGAGGAGAACTCGAGCAACCGGCTGGCAAAGAACAGCAAGGTGCAGAAGGTAATCTGGGCAAGCTGGCTCAGGAGCCGGACATCATCCAACGCACCACTCATCTGCCACAAGCTTCACAACCAGCCTTCGAGGACCCCAAGTTCCTGGGAGGGGACTCCTGGTGGACAGAACCCGTCACACAGCAGGCTCCCACAAAGGTGTGTCGAGAAACGATAAGAGCAGCTGGAAGTAGTGAGGCCCAGTGCTGCTCTCTGCATGTGACCTTCACAGCCCCACATGCAACAGTTCTTCTACGTTCCTTTGCTCTGATACACGTACAATATGCTGCTTTGCGAGAACCATACTGCCTGAAGTGATGTGTCTGTAGAGTGCAACGTCCCAAGGCGTTGGGGGCTGGTTGCGACACGCGAGAGGCAGCAGACAGCCTCCAATGCGCAAACTACAGCTCAAAATATAGGTGCGTGCTTGCAGGAGGTAATTCAGGTTAAGTGGACTCCAGACATCTTCATACAGTTCGTACCCAACCTTAAGGAGGCGCATGCATGGCTTACACGGGATGAGTCATTCCTGGCAACGTCCAACAACGGCGCCTTTCTACGACACCAGACAGCTCCTAAATATGAGAGTTTGTACCGCTCTAGCGCTCTGCCCGTGCATGCGTGGTCTGCAGACGGGGCAGGCCGCTATGACTTTCAGCCTCTTGGTCGGGCTGTGCTGCAGCTCAGGTGCGGTCACTCTCAGACTAGTACCATTGTATATTACGCCGTCTTCCTTGTATATTGTTGTACTGAATCGGTGTCTCGGTCATGCATTACCCCGCATGTTCTAGCTCAACAGTATTGTATCCCACGTGTGTGGGATTGCAGAGTTGCTACGACGGATGTAGATAGCCACAGCAAGGACCACATGCTGCTCCACAGCCTGGGTCATGCTTCTATAGTGATGAGTGAGTGTTTCACGCCTGGTAAGAGAGCAAAAACGTGCGGGGATCCGGCACATGTGGCAGCTGCAGGGTCTACACAAACACATAGATGTGCGGTGCAGGGAGCAGAGCATGGCGGTGCTGGAGCGGCGGGCCCTGGAGGCTGAAACTGCTGCCGCAGCAGCGGCACGTGTTCAGCAGCCTGTCAAGTCATCAGAGATTAAAGCTAAGCAGACGGTTCGCGACCTTGGGGTGTTCACCGCCTTCGAGGATGGGCGCATACGTGTGAGGTTTGCAGACCGCACCATTGTGGCCGTGGACCGCTGGCACCGTTTTGCTGAGGTCGTGCACCGGGACGGCACCTCTGGAACTGTGTCTGTGCGCTCTTTGCCCCCCACCTTGCAGTGATGTGTTCTGATCTTCAGCGCTCTCCGGTGTGGGCCTACACAAGAGCACAGGAGGCGGCACATTATCAGGAGCAGGATGCTTCCAGCTGCAATGACACAGTTTGGTACTAGCATGTACCGCGCACACATACACACACAGGGGTTCAGCATACTGCGCCCTAATCGCCGCAGCAGAAGTGTGAAATTCTTGAAGATTCTGCACGAGACATGTGCACATCTCATCTCAGTTGCATTGTTTGTCGATGTTCAGAGCAAGGAACGAGTTTTTGTGTGGCAGTAAATAGCTATGTTCTACACAAGGTGAAGCTCGCAGTCAACAAAAATTCCGAAAGTGAACTCAACTCGCAAGAGAGGCGTTCTCCTCACACGTGTCCGTTGTTTCCCGGATTCTGGAAGTATGAGCGTCACAATAAACGGTTTCCTCTATGATGATGCAGGTGAGTGCACCTCACGGCGCTACCAAGTATGTGACAGCTGCAATGGAGTTTGGGCACTGGGTGTTCAAGAGCGACGAGGAGAAGGACCTTGCCCGCGCCGCCAAGCGGGCGGTGGAGGCCACTGTGAACGCAAACGAGCGCATGGCACTACTTTGTGAGTATGCTGTCACCGACAGAGTGCCAGAAGCAATTGCAGGGGCAGGGTCAGGGCGCACGTCGCCTGCTGATCAATTAACAGCATCCCATACAGGGATATCCGCTCCAGACACGAAGTCAATCGCAGCAGGCGTGTGGGGCAGTGCTTCGTGGTTGAGTGGTGCAGCCACAGGTGAGGCAGCTGATCCACAAACATGTCAACAGTTAGATGCTGCAGCAGGCGGACGTTTCGGGTTGAGTGGCACGCCGATAGTCCCACAATCGTCGGTGCTGCACACACCTGCATTGAAGCGCACACTACATTCTCATCACTCACAGCACAATTTGATCAACTCCTCGATCCCTGGCCCACTAGTGCCGGACCCGCCCACGGTTCTGCCAACCGGAGCAGATGTAGAGGCTAGGAGTGGAGCTGTGGGGGGCTACCTTGGAGGCCTACCGGAAGGTTTAGGCGGCAGGAGCGGCTACCTGCCGCACGACAACATTGCCGGCGCTTCATTTGGCAACGCCAACAATCCTAGCGCCAGTGTACAACGCTCTGCCTTTGCACAGAATGCCATGCCGCATGATGTTCCAGGCTCAAGCGTCACAGGAGATCTTGGTACCCGCCCAGGTCAGCATACATTCAGCGCGGGGGAGCGCGGTGGCTTCGGGGGTGCAAGTTCTGTACCCCCTTTCACTGGAGCTGCACCAGCAGCCGGTTCAGGCGATGGCCGATCGTCAGCGTCATTTGTTCCATTCAAGGGGGGCGGTCCAGGACTGGCTGGGATGCCAAGCATGCAAGGGAGAGCCACAGTGCCTGGGGGGGTGGGGGTGGCAGGGCTCATACCCGGGCAGCATGTGCCTAGCAAGGTAACAGCAACTGGCACTGCGCATGGAGCCTACTCTGGTAGAGTAGAGGAGCTCCAGGCACAGTTCGCAGCTTGCAAAGGTGCGGCCAACGTTCTTCTTCGCTGCACTCTGCAGTGCTGCTGTTATGTATTCAACATCACGAACTCGGATGCACTAGAAGCCGCCTTCCGGACGTTGATGCAGCAGAGAGCCGCTACCACCTGTTTCTTCTTGCATGTGTCCGCATGCCCTCAAAGTTCAGTCAAGATCGTGCTTGCAGCCTCCTCCCACTAAGCCTCCTGTGGCAGTGTTTCCAGTTTCCCTTTCTGTATATGCGTGCATGTTGCACACAGAAGCAAAGGCTTCTTCCACAGGGTGGTGTTGCATGTGTGCGGCCTGCTGCAGAGAATGTGGACGTTCCAGGACTGTCCTTCAGTGGCGACCGTCAGTCGGTAGTGGAGAAGTGGCTGAAGCGTAACCAGCAGATTCTTGATGCCCTTGACCTAGAAAGCTAGTGAACCGGAAGTTGTGTTGCCAGGGTGGCGTCATTGCATCCAACTGTTTTTCGTGTACTTGCTTTTCTGCTGGGCTCATGCTGAATGCCCGAAATCTTGCTGTTAAGCATACCCCACCAAGCACAACGTGAAGCACGTTTGGTAATGCATGCTATGTGTACCGTGTGTCATATGGACGGCATTCTAGCATGGGATTTTGGAACGAGCCCCTCAGGATGAGTAGGGTTGTTCAGGGGAGTTTCCGACGGGCGCGTTGGTGTTGCATGTGCTTAACAAGGGTCGAATTTTCCGGATATGTTGCGCTCTTCACATATTCTGCGCTCTTCGCAGATGAGCATTCTCAAATAACAGAGTGTCACGTCGAAAGGGCTGCAATGCAGAAGCAGATGTGCGTGTAACCAACAACTATTAACCTTCCAAACACCGTTGTCCGCCCCACCAGGCAGCCCATCAGTGAGGATTCGTAGGCAAAGTGAGGACTAAAGATGTGAGGACTACGGCTTCCAACCGTCTTTACCTTGAGAGCTGTCTATGTGTGTCTTGCCGCAGTTCAAAGGTGATGCATGGCTTGTGGTTGCAGACAGACCGAGCCATCATGCATCCACAAGTGCAGACTCATGTGACGAGCTGGACGTTGCGCCACCTGTGCTGGCCCTCACACGGTCCAGGGCCCCTCGTCCACACGCATCATTTACTCAGAGGTGGTCAGTGCTGGTATGAGGGTGCTGGTATTTACAGGGTGCTGGTATGAGCACCAAATCTTGCGGAGAAGTTAGGGGGCTTGAGCACCCAAAGGGTGGAGGGCAGCAGCAAGCCATGTGATGGGGAGCAGGAAATATGTACATGTACCTCGTGTGCATACCTTCCGGGCTCATGTGCTGTATCAGCATGCACCCCAGTGCAGGGTTGCTCTTGGGATGCGGTTCCTATCGTGTCTGGTTGGGGGTGTGAGATTGGATTTCAATGACATGACGGCACGTTGTGCACGTTGTGAGATCTCATGTATGGACGTACAAGTTTCGCGCCGCCCACCTTCATCAGCGAAAGCATGGAGTGTGGAATGCGTTGAGAATCGTCGTCGGCGGTCGGTACTATTAATGTTCTGTGTCTTCTGCAGGCACGTGTGCGTCTTGTCTTCGGGCTTCAGTCAGTGGGTTGCAAACTTATCAGCCCATGTCCCATGTGCACATTATAACTGGTCGTTTTTAAGACGAATTCGGTTATCAAAGAGCATGGTTGCAACACAGAAGCAGGTTCAAGAGCATCATCCTATAGCTGTGGAGTCCAGCCGGAACGTCAGAGCGTGAGACTGTACAGGTCACGTCCCCCGCGTGGCCATTCCACCTTGCTGGCGTCCTGAGCTTCGTAGCCACCTCTTGGCATCTCGTATATAATTGAAGGCAAGAGAAAATTCTCTTTCGTCTTGTTAACGCAGCAAGTAAGGCGTTACACCGGTTCCATTGTGTGTAAAAAAGCGCAGGACACTCGAAGCACCTCTGGCCGCAGCGAACGTCGCCGTCTGGGGCTCAGCAAAGAACTATCAGCTGGTGTAGTACTTCCAACTCACGAGCGTGGACTTTTGTGCTAGTGCATGGACGTAGCGGCTTGCGATTCCATGTGCCAGCACGGCGAGTGCGATCGGTGACATGTAGCCCAGAGCAGTGTGCGCGTGCCGATCTATATGATCGCGCAGGCGTCGACAGGCTTCACAGGTAGATGGCGGTGTCGAGACGCTGTTTACTTGCTCTCCAGGGGATAGCGTTTGTTTTACTGACTTTTTTTGTGCTGCTGTTCATTCTGCTGCTCGTCGTTCTGCGCGTGAGCCTGGGAGACTGTGACGACAACTGCGCAGACGGATCTGCGTCTGTGGAGGATGTTGGAGATGATAACGACTGTGACGGTGCGATTCCTGTGCCACCTGGCCTGCCTTCACCGCGCAGCACTGTGCAGTTTGCACACAGCCGTACAAGCTGATCTGCGGGATGTCTGCTTTCTTGTAGCATACATCCTTCTTAAACGACAGACAGGTCGGCTATGGATACTGAATTATCTTCACACGCGTCCAAGCGCTTGCAAGCTCATATTCGAGCACGCAAATTAATTGCTGTGTTAAACCGAGTGCTGACGGCGCCGTCAGATCCCACAAATGTGTGCCTGTATTCGTCATACATGAAGTGATTACATACATGAAGTACAAAAATACTTCATACCATTTTGGGACAGCAGTTTAATTCAGTCCACCTTGCGCCACTCAGTAACCGTTCGAGCCGTACACGCGAACTTGTGGCATGCTATACCAACGAAAGTTTGCGTCGACATGCATGAGCACATCATTGCACAGCTCTGTAGAACTAGAAACTGTGTGGATCAGCAGCAGGAATAGTGCAGAGAGCTATACATGTCCGGACTGCAAGCAGGAGAAGTGCATCAGGCAGAGGTACCAACACAAAGGAAACCTAGAGAGCACCACTAGCAACTAGCAACACAGAATCGAAACCCAACACAACTACAACAGGCCATAACAGCAGCCGCGCAAACCCACAGGGTGCACATCATTGCACCCTGACAACACATGTGCACTGTAAAAGGTTGCGAACGCAGTAAACCCGAATGTGGCGGGTGAGACTTGGCAAAGGATGAAGGTCCGCCCTGCACAGTATAGCATCATGCGGTCGGGGCTGCCATTGCGGCCGCCGAAGCGGCACCAAAAGATCGTGGAAGGGTTTTACTTCATGTCTTAGAACCCACTCCTGCAGAAACGAGGAGCTTTCAGTCCTGTTACAGTTCTTCATGCACACACACATAATGTAGTTAAGGTCTGTGTTGCCGTTCTGTCCCCAGGGCTGCGGCATGGAAACCGAGTGGTTGTGGGGTGGCTGCCGTGGTGGTGTCGCCAGATGCAGGTCCATGCATACGCTCCTCATGGCCATGAAAAGGGAATGTCTCACTGGCCAGGGCTTGGGTATTGAAAAGCAATATCTGATCGTCTGTTGTGTGAACTTGTTGGCCATCCGTAGCTGTGGTAGGAAGCGTGCTCAAGCTCGAGATCGTGTGCGTCACCACGTGGTGCTGGTATGCCTCAAGGGAAACCACAACAGTGGGTGGCCATCTGAGCCGCAAGCAGGCGAATCTGCAGTGATGTGCAGGCGAGCAGCCGTGCGACCGCAGCAAAGAGACCGCCTTTTACATGTGCGCGGTGCTGCTGGCGGTGTTTGCAGTGGCATGGGGCATCGCTCTCATCGGTGTTTGCTACAGCGCCTGCCGCAGCAGCGCCGCCAAGGCACGCAGCGCATCGCATCACGCGCAGCAGGCCTCGCCCCAGAGCGCGCATGTAGAGGCACAGCCGCCGCTGCAGCCACTTCCGGAGTACACGGTGCGCTGCTCTTGCTTTGCCAGGTGGCCGCCCTCTACCCGGAGGGGTTCCAGCTCCCTGTGCGTTCCTGCAGTGGCTGCTCTGGATTGTTGGGTATCAGGTGTATCGTTATTGACAGCGTGTCAGCCACTGTCAGCCAAATCAATCAACTTCTGTCGTGTTCACGCCGGAAGATCATGAATTATCCCATGTAATACCCCCCCCAAATGAATAAGTTAAATCAGTTCGGTGGCATATGTAGTCCTTCACCGTGTGTATGCATGCAGAGGGTGGGCCGCATGTACATCCGCAAGCAGCCGCGCCCGCACAGTGGAGCGCCAGGAATAGAAGGAACCGTTCCAGAAGGTTCCAAGGAAACTCTAAGTGAGGCCACAAGCGCGGCAGTCAGTGTTTCACACTCCACCCCGGCATCCCCCTTGCACCGGGGGTCTGCGCCCTGCTCCCCGATCCTGAGTCCTTTAGCCCGCCCACTGACAAATTAGTGCCCAGCAGCACATAGATTGTACATCAAAGGCTACATTACATCAGGCAGGGGGCTCTGCCAGACATTCCCTTCCTGCTTCAGAGGAGAGGCACTGCAGATACGCCACTGCATTACATGCTGGAAGGGCGGCCTGTAGTTCTACAGCAGCAGCTTTGCGGGCCTCTCACAGTGACAGTGATCGCTTCACAATGACACAATGGCAGTGATTGTCAGCTTCACGAGTGTAGCACCACAGCGACAAGTGTGTGTGTAGGGGCCCCTGCGCACAGAAGGGCCTCACGCAGTGTGTTGAATGAAATGCAGGTAACCTTGGAGTACGTGGTGTTGGGTATTGGACACTCTTGTTTGATTGGTGGTGTGTGTAGAAGATAGATGATGGCAGGCCTGCTGTGCAGCTCTGCAGCGAGGTGCCCTGCAGGCCTGTGTGTGGCAATGACGGTGACGCGGGTGAGGCTGCAGCTGTACGCGGGTGAGCTGCCTGGCATCAGGAACTCTGTGGAGAACAATGTGATGCGTGTTTGCGGCGGGGAGGGGGGGGGGGGGGGTTGACCAAGTGATGTGACAGCATATAGGCAGCAATGACGCTGTGTTGGGGCAGATGTAGGGTGGACGGCACATCAGTTGTTGCAGTGTAGTGGGAGGCAAGGGGCGGCAGGGATGAACTGAAGTGCCTGGTTTGCGGTGTGATGGAGCTGCTCGATGCTTAGGAGTTGCCCCGCAACACTAGAGCAGATGCCTGGCAGCCCTTTTTGCGCCAGAGTGTGCTGGCGGCCACTGTGCCAGGAGACACACTTGGAGTGAGCGTTTTTTATTAGTTTGTTGGGTGCATCGTGGAGGTGCATTGGTGGAGGGCCTGTGCAACAGACTGCGATAGTGAGCGCCACAAAGCAAGGGTGGCGCTGCCTTACCCGCAAGCAGGATAGCATAGCATGGGTGTGCACTAGCAGCGAGGCGTGTAAACATAGCGAGTTGTTGCCGGTGCAGGGTGGGCCCTGACACCGTGTGGCATGATCACAGCTGCCAGAGAAGAAGCCCGTCAGCTTCGTTGCCCCACAACTGCTGCTTCACTTCACATGTGCTGTCTACATTGGAGCACAACTAGAGAAGGAAAATGGAGCAAAACTTCAACTAGGAGACCTTGGTCACATGTCACTATTCCACTGCGCCACATGCCGCAGTCGCGGCTCGCATGGACTGGCCATGCCAGTGGCATGCCCCTCACAGCACTGGGCCTGAGCACAGTGTTTCTGCCGGTTTCGTTCTGCATTCACCTTGTGCTGCAGTTGCGTGGTCGCGGATTGCATTGGGTACAGCTGCACATTGCATGAGTGTCATGATCTTCATCATGGCGCATTATGCTTGGCCTGCATGCCAAGCAGTTCTGCTGTGAGGTTGCTTTCTCTTTCTGCTGCTTCCGCTCTTCAGTGCATCAAGGACTTCTGTCCCTGTCTTTATGCTTGCGGTGCTTCTTCTCTTTGTGGCTTTTCGTTTTCTCCTTTTTGTGCTCTTTGTCCTTCTTGGATTTGTGTTTCTTTGACTTGTGTTTCTCAGAGCCCTTGGCATCAGGTTCGTCAGGCATCAGCCTCTTCTTTCTCTCCTGTTCCATTTGTTGTCTATACCTAGCTGCAGAAATGAAAAAGTTGTCAGCAGGTGCACCGTACGTTGGAAAGCGCAGGAGACCACAACAGTTTCACATATTTTAGTTCAGATGTTCCTGGAACATTGTTCAGGCTTCTTGATTATGACAGCGAATCAGCCAGTGGCAGCCCATTTTCTTCCATTCACTGGCAATAGACCGCCAGGCTCATCGAATTCCATCGCACCGCACTGACAGATCTGTACAACAACATGGAACTAGCAACAGTACTGAAGAGTGTCTCTGTACCTTCAGCAGCCTCCAGTTCATCCTCTTTCTCACGCTCCTGAGCATCTTCCTTTTCCTTTCGCACCTTATACTCTTCGAAAGTCTCTTTTGGAGCATCTGAGGCGGCAAATCGTGCTTGCATCCACGCTTTTGTATGAAAGCTTGCATCATAACCATCCTCTGCAACAGGTCACGACTGTAAACGTCTTGTGTGGTTTTGTGTGCAACCGCCTTGAGCATGCCATGGCCAGTAACCGTCACCGATGTGCCTGTTCGACGATAATCTTTCCAAAGACTCCATTGCGTCATATATATCGCCTGAACCGTATATATCGCCTGAACGTACCGGCATCCGCACCGGGCGGTGCATCCTCGCCTCCAGTAGCTGCACTTCGCGCAGCTTTCTGTGCTTGAAAAGCAGCATTCTTTCCCATTCTTCGGTGTAACCGGCACAGCTCTTTCTCAGAGCTTTGACCATGTATTCATAGCTAAAAAACAGTGCTGCGGCTGTCACATCGGATCAGGAACAAGGGGGACGTAACCTGCAGCAAGCAGTCTGGGCCCATGCGTATGGTAAGACGAGCTCAGGAGCAGGAGGCATGGCTAGATTACTTATTAATTTTCGTGTACTACACTCCAGCGTGCCGGTGCAGCTTTCTAGCAGAGCCTGCAGCAATCACCAGGTTTCGCCCAAAACAATGTACGATTGTAGACCACAGTTGAATCCTTGCAATTATGAAAACTAGTTGTGTGACATACGTCGCCACCGATATTGTCTTGCTGGGGAGGGAAGGAGGAAACCAGAAGGTCACAGGCAACCAGGAGCATAGTCAGGAGATATCACAATTCAACTAAAAACTCACATCATTCCAGACCATAGAATACACCCTCTGTGCACCTACAAACCTGATGATTGTTGTATTGGCCCTGACGCGAGCCTCCCAACACAAGTCGCAATGCTTCGCTCTCCTGCAGTGTGCCAATGCAAGCTGAAGCACAGGCATCTAATGTAGTCTCCGTAGAGTGGGGTTGAAGTTTGGTGGGACGGCCTGAAACTGCGGGGAAGGTGGAAATGTGGAGGTGGGACCAAGGTGGCCACAGGGCCTCCATAGAGAGCCACCTGTTTCGGGGTGACTGTTGAGTGACCCCACACTCCGAACCGAGACAAACCCGGACTGGGAGAGCTGCAGGGACAGATGAGGGCAACGAGATGCATCAGGCAGGCCTCGCTTCAGGCAGGCCTCGCTTCGGGCAGCAGATTGAGCTGCGAGGTGGGTGTGGCACAGGCTGACGGGAGTGATGCATTCCATCACACAGGCACCGGCCACTGCTCCCACCCCTCCCTGTCGCTCTTTGGCGGCACTGTGCAACCGTGACAGAAGCAACGTAGGGTTCCGAACACCAGACAACTTTGCGCGCACACAGAATGCACCCGTCGCTGTGGCACGCCACTGTCGATCAGCTCACAGAACCCAATTCCCCTTGCAGGAACCCCCTCACACAGCACAACCGTCAATGTTATTTCACACAGCGCAGGCCAACCGTCTACAGCAACTGGACACAACAGGAGGCACACTGCATATCCATGCTCTACGGCGCGCCTGCTACACACAAAGAGTCTCTTGCTGAAGCTGCAGCACTCTCTACAGGCTTGCAGTTTTTGCCGCTCGGCTCATTCGCCGTGCGCCGATTCACGACCCTCAGCAAGCAAGCACACAGCCGATTGTACACAAGCTCGCAACAACACCATTCTTGCAAGCCTCTGCGCTGCCCCCATGCAACACCTGCCTCTGTAACATTTCTTTCCACGTCTAATGTGTGCTTCATGCACAGTGAGCGGGTGGCCGTGCGTGTACACCGCGCACCCTGCACCGCACGGCTTGCAACTGCCCACCGCTGAAGAGCAGAAGCAGCCTACTGATTAGGGACGCCCGACACCGCCTCCTTCTGGCCTTGCTCTGCCTCCTTCAGCTCTCTCTCTTTCTTCTCAGCTTCGCTGGTCAACTTCAGTTCAGTCACGTACTTGGAAGGGTTCACCCAGAACGCCACAAACTCATTGAATTCAATGACCCCGTTGTTGTTATCGTCAATGGCCTCAAGTGCGGCCTTTGTTTCATCTTCTGTCAGCCTCTTTCCGGCATCAGTGCAGAGGCTGCGCAGCTCAGAGCTGTCTATTCTGCCGTCCCCGTTCACATCATACCTGCAGCAGGCTGCCCAACAGTCCCACACGCTGCGCCAAGTATGTATGCGTGCGTGCAAATAAGTGGCCAGCTGGTCCACCAGGGGGGCTGATCCGGTGGCTAATCATGAGCATCCGCTCACACCACACTGCCTCCGGGCCCACAACTTGCAGCTGGCAGGAAGAGTACAAAGGTAAGGACGTTGATCCCATGGCTGTGAAGTACTGAGGTCGTATATGGATGGAACCTCCCCAGAATTTCTCAGTGTAGTGACTGGTAGAAGTGCTATGTCTTGCCTGTAAGTGGCTGGCATAACGGTACAATGCTGACTCAGGGGAACAACATCCCTCGCCTTTGAGGGGTAAAAAGGTTGAGGTGCTGTTTCAGCCAGTGGCTGTGGCTACACTGAGTGCATGAGGTGCGCAAGTGCAGAGCTATTCATGGAGCACGGGCGGCCGTGCACAGCTGGTGGAGGCAGAGCAGGAGCACCGCACTTGGCAAACATGCGGGCTATGGTGACTGCGTCATCGTCCGAGAGGTCATACTCCTCCGGTGCAAAGCCCAGCTTGTCCCGCGCTTCATTGAGGATGAAGTACACCGCCAGGGACTCCACTGTGGCCATTTTGCTGCCGCTCTGCTCAGACCTCTCCTGCATGCAAGTTGCATGGGTGATGGCTGCATGGCCACCTGGAGGGCATGCTGACAGCAGATGCATGCTGACAACAGCCCCATTCATCTGTGGCGGTGACTTGGGAATGTTGAGCAGCGACCCCTGCGAGGGGTCTTACATTATTCACATCTTGAAGAACGTGCTCACGACCTGGAAGGTGCTTCACACCTTGAGGAACGCGTCCATCTTCTCCAGGGAGCGGGCGATCTTGTAGGAATCAATCGCGCTCTGCACCTTGGTCACAGAGTCTAAGGATGCGGGGCCAGCAATCTCCTTCACAGCCTCTAGATATGCGGCTGCGTTGGTGCCAAAGCGCATCATGCTGTTGATTGAGATGCCTAGGGACAGAAGGTTTGACAGGAAGGCCAGAACGTAGTTGAAGGCGACTGCTGAGAAAAGAAACACCAGAACTTGCTTGCCGAAGAAGTCTGCATTCGCATCGATAGAAACTGCTGCTTGAAATGCCTGCGACAGTGTCAAATGCTTTGTTGGAGGACTGTAGGGAGTTGACACTGTGGGTGAGTGTGCGGGAATCCTGTTGCCAACATTTTATTGGGTTCTATGACTGGATACCAATACCCACAAGTGTTATCAAAGCACACAGCAACACCTACAGCGGCCTCTAACTCAGCCTGGATCCTGACGGGGCTTCACACATGATTCAGAGGAGCAGTATCACAGTGATAAAGAAATCGAATTTGTCAATGCAGCATCAATGATGAAACCTGCCCTAAAACCTAGCAACCGATTTGTATGACCTACAGGGACACTGACACAATGTAATCAGAGCAGGATAAGCATGTGTTGTGGGGAATACGTGGCAAACGGACAGATATGCGTGGGGAGGTGGTAGCACTTCGGAGCTTCAGAAGAACAACAAAGAAGCACACCGCAAAGCACGCAAGGGCATCCAGTAGCAACTGAACAGTAAATCGGCCTATTGCAGCGGTGCCCCTGTCTTTGTATAGCTGCCGCAACTCTTCTGGGTCTTCCGTGACTCCGTTCTGCAACGCAAGACAGCGGTGCGTTGGCAGCTCACACCTCAGATCAAAACCCAGACTCACGCAAACAATGTAGCTACATAGACACATGATACAGAAGCTCTTACCTGTTTCCACAACTTCATCATGTCGCGGGCAGCGGCTTGGTCGATGTCTGCCTTGCGCAGTTGCTTGACAGCCTCTTTCACCAATGCATCCCTTTCGCTCTCATTCTTATCGTCTGGCTTACACCGCACTGCCGGCCTGGTACGTGAGCTCAGGGGCTGGCTCGCACTCACTGGCAGAAAGAACCGGCCTCGGTTGCAAGGCCTGCTGTACATCGTGCGTCTAGCGATCAGGAGGGGCATAATAAAATACAGGAGAAGCTACGTATTTAATCGCTCGGCACCTTTTGCTATAGCAGAGTTTCAGGTCTGCAGTACACTGCTGCCACGAGCTCGCGAGGACTGGCAGAATCACCGGGTGTGAGCAGCTGCTCATTGCAAGGCGCCACGTCTCAGCGGAGCCGCTTCAACAGGGATCGTTCCACTCGTCAGAGTTTACTGAACGCATGTGGCTGAATATCTACCTCCAGATACCTTCTACGAAGAATCACGAGTGAATCTGATCTGGTTTCACAGCATCATGCAACATCTTGTTTAGTAAGAGTGACTGCACAAATTTTCCCAGCACAGTGCTTTCTTTCCAGCAAACACAAAGTTGCGCACACTTTGAAGTTAGGTTCTTGCAAATAACACTGTAAGCCTGCGGCACAACGTGGCGGTGGCACGAGCACCTGTGCCACCTGAAAGAGTGGGCTCATATGCATGTGCACAACCCCTTTGCAGGCCTCTGCCGCCTGGCCATGCAACCAGCGTGACATGAAGGCGATGTGGCTTCTCTGCGACCTCCTGGGCCAGAAACCAGGCACCGGCATGCGAACAGCCGACATGTTGCATCACATGGTCAGCACGTGATGAAGGTGGGGGGGGGGGGGCATCGCACACGCATCTTCACCAGGGGCCTGTGCACGACATGAGAGAGTTGCAAACCATCCACCTGCGTCCGTTCGTACAACAATTGCACAGTCTAGTAGTGCGCAGAGACTGAACGGGTGGCTCCACCACTATAACCAGCGGCACCATGCAAGCTTGCACCAGCTCCTCCATGGCCATGGACACCGAGGGCCCAATCCGGCCCTTGAATGAACTGCACGAATTCCTCGACTGTGGCGCTGAGACTGAGGTTCAAACTGAGTACGGCGCAGTCCCCGAAACTTAAAAAAGAAAATTTAACGCTGTTGCTGGCCATTGCCAGTAGTTCTACAACTAGGAAAACAGCGCTGCTCAATGCGCCAACCCAAAAACAGAAACATGTAGCCATCAGCGACACCTGGAAGGTACTTCCCCCTTGCCTTGCACCAGTCGCAGTCCCCAAAACCCACAGAACCCGCACTCTTGACATCACCAAAATGTTTGTTTCATCCATCAGCTACGCAGAGGCACAAAGCAAGTGGCGAGCTCTGCACCACAGCCACTTCATGGGATTGCAGGGATCTTCAGTCACGGCCAACGTCCTGTGCCAGCAACTGGCGGAAGCTTCAGTAACAGCTCGTTCCAGCACCCGGAAAAGGCTCTGTGAACAGACTCCTTCTGTTGTGCTGCTTGGCTGCAGTCTGGCAGATCTCCATGAAGTCTGGGGCTCCTTCGCACATTGAATAGTACTGGCCCCACACCGAAATGTTCTGCTCCGCACTCAGCAGCACCCTCGGCATCCGCATGCTGCCCAGCAGCGCAAACATACCCTTCTCCACATCTTGTAATTCGCGCAGCCCCTGCAGAGCCTTGTCTGCGCACTTGAGGTCATGAGGCAGCTGCCCCAGGAACCTCACAGTCGCAGCTTGCTCTGTGTGCCCAGAACTGGCACTCGTAGCTGCACCCCAGGGCTCCTCAGGGGTGCTAGCACGATCCAGAACGCTTGGAGTACGCGCACGATCTGGATTTTTAACGTGACCACCTGAGTAGGTTTGCGGCAGCTGCAACAGGGTGGCAGTGCAGCGCGCCTGCTGCAACATGGGCGCCGCTGTGCGGCGATGGCCGCCCTGCGACGCCGCAGGCTCTTGCAGGTGGGCTGCAGGCTGTGGCGCAATGACAGTGAGGTCTTTGGCAAGGTCGTCGACGTGGGTACGAAAGCGCTGGGAGAGAGCCACACAGGACGGCAGGGCCCCCAGCTGCTTGCGCACAGCATGCATGCGGGCATCCAGTTGTCTCTTGCGCCACTCCCATTTCCTCCAGAACTCCGCCAGGCAGGCACGCTGCTGTGGATTCGGATTTACCCGCTTGTAGAGTTTGGTGTGCATATTATCCACCTGCATGCATATGTCAGTCGCGCCTCATCCACCAAATTATGCTGTTGGGAGCGGCGCATACAACAAAACACATGCGATGCACGCATGGCGCCCAGGACAGTATCGATGCACACAACAATACTGTATGCGCAAGCAATTGGAAAGAGAGAGTACCTCGGCGTATGAAGACATGCTGTGATGGGCGCTTTCCATGCAGAGTGTCAGAGTGAGCTTGGGGTGTGCGAGGACGGACACGACCTTTGCCAGCACATTGCAACACAGTAGGCGCTCCCTATGCAGCAACACCTGCTCCCGACTGCTCAGAACGTCCCGCTCCGAGACCTCCTGGATCTGTGTCACATGAGCGGTGTCACATGATCAGTATTAGAATGATGTCATGTACTGTCACAGCAGATCGATCCCTTTGAACTGTACTTTGATGTGTGCAGATGGGGGCCTGCGCATGGGGTTGGGTCAACAGCACGTGCTTATCAGGCTTGTATTCGAGTGTACTTAATTGTATGAGGATAACAGGCCTCTGGAACGGTTACCCACAATCTAGACTTGCAGATTGCCACCCAAACAGTGCTACTCAAGATCGCTAGCAGCCATGGGCGGTGCTGCAGGCCTGCTCTGACACCGCCTGGTGAAAGGACATCTAGTGAAAGGACATCTGCCATTTGGATCAAAGCAGCGACACTTACAGACCCAATGCAAATACTGTACCAGCACTAAATAAAAAGAGGACGAAGCAGTTGCGTGCGTTACAATCGAGTCATGAAAACAGCAGTGGGGTGTGTGCACAGCGAGCAGTGGCGGAGGCCTCACCACTGCAGGCAGGCTGCTGATGATGCCCATCAGCTCAGCACGCAAGGTCAGCAACATTGCAAGCATATGCTGCCGGCAATCCTCCCTGTACTGATGGCCCCAGGCCGTGGCTTCTTGGGGCATCCCATCAGTTACACTGCGCTCGACTGCACCAGGAACTGACCTGGGGGCCGAAGCACTTGAATGCTGAAACTTCGACGCCTCCAAAGTTGCTACATCTTTCGGCCTTGTCTCATCTGCATGCGGTGAGGCGTTGGTTGCCTCCTGCCGTGGCTGATAGCTGGCAGTGCGCTGACGTCAGTCCCCCGGTCTTGCACCCCAACATGTGGCAAGAGTGGCGTTGGGGGCTCGTTGTAGAAGCATATGGCGCCACAAGGCACTAGTGTGCAGGCGGCTAGTGTGCAACCCTATCCACTGGCATTCTCAAGCAGGGCCCCGCACGTGCTTTCTATGCTGTAGCCCGGCACGGGGGCGCTGTTACGATTCTGGGCAAATCTACTATATCAACATAGTGACATCATCGCTCCTAGCGGTAGAACACAACGATCGTTCCTGGGTCAGGCGCTTTTGGTACTAGCACAGAACCTAACAGGCGCGGAGTTTAAGTGTGGAGTGTGCTGACAATAACCCGCAGATGCTATGCATGGCAGGCACTCACTGAGTATGGCGCACCAGAACTGCTCGTCAGAATGAACTTGTCAATGCTCCTTACCTCCTCTTCGCAGAGCTGCAGCATGCGGGCTGCCGCCACGATGCCAGAGTACCTCCGGACTGCCCCCCGCAAGCATGCCCTCACCGTCTGCCTCATCGGTGCAACACCCCTAACGCCACAGGTCACCTTAGCCACGTCCAGCGCACCCTCTGAAAGATCTGACAGGGCCATGACTTCTTCTGTACTCTTTAAGGGCGTTTCGGGCGCACGAATGTTGGGTGTAGCGTCCCAGCTTCCCAACTGCGACCTGCTGCGCTTGAGCTGCAAGCTGGGGGAGCCCGCGTGGCCACGTCCACAACTTCTTGATGCATTGCTGATGATGTGTTCACTTTCGTAGCCCTCAAGGTCTTTCCTTGCAGCACCTACATAGTACGCCCTGCCAGTGAGTTCATGTGTGGGGGGCACCACGTCACACAAAGTAGAGAATCTGTGATGTGCTGCGGGCCTGTTCATGGCAGCAGTAATTTATTAATAACAACAATACCAACATTAGATGTGATCGGGGCCTTGCACAAATGCCTTGGGCAGCAATGAGCATTTCACCCTCATGCGTGCAAGAAGATTATGCAGGCAACACACAAACGCTCAAGTGCACGAACAGGAGATTGGCACGCAGCACACGCACTGACCTGCGCAGCCAGCGACCTCACCGCACCTTCCTCGCTGTCATCTAGAATGTGAACCGCCGTCGTTGACAGGGAGACAACCAATGATGTGTAGAAGTGCAGCAGGACGTAGGACGCGAGGCACGTCGCTGAGCTGAGCGTTGTTGAGAAAGACAGAAACTGGTTGTTGCCTGAAGTGTTGCCGTCCTCCTGGCAAGCCATCACTTGACTGCGCACAGGAGGGGCCTCACCTACATTGATGTGTGTGACACAGTACCATGCGATATCAGACACCTCACAGCTGCATTTTGCAGCCTCTGACACTTGATACTGGCAGAGAGAAGCCCGGCAGTCAAAACTGCCACTTTCAGTGTCAGAAACTCCTGAAAAGCTCCCCGGTCCAGCAGGCTGGAGAGAATCCATTGAAATCTGCCTGTGAAATCTGAAGGAGTCGAGAGGGGGCGGCAAGCGGGCCCAAGCGGGGCCGAACACTCCCCGTGTTGACGGCAGCTGCTGTGCGCTTTTGGGGGCGCCGCCTGCAGGCAGGAGCTGCCTGATGGAGGTCACTGTCTCAAGCGCTGCGGAGGAGGTGCTGCACCGCTTGGTGAGCTGTGTGCGGGTGCTGAGGAGCTCCTTGTGCCTGGTCCGGGCCTGTGCGATGGCGGCCATGGTGCTGGAGATGCCTGCCTGCAGCTGCGCTAGGTCCTCCTGCAGCCACACGGCGCTGTCAGTGAAACCAAACTCCTATGGAAAGCCGTTCTACTGAGCTGCTGCAACCCTTTCAAGGTCCCTTTGACCAGGATTGAGCACTGTGACGACGATATGATGACAGCAATTCCTTGTCACCTCCCCACCTACCATTATTGTCGGCTGGCAAGGGCCGCCGCCACGCCCTGGTCATAGAATGAGCATCTCTCGCATGATGAGGACTTGAGAGCATACTGTCGCACCTTCAGCTTTCTCCTGTACCGCGCCTGCGCCTGTCTGTTGCGAGTACGGACCCTCTCTAGCTGTACAGCCTGCTCCGACGATGGGTGCGACGGTGTACCATGCGCTTCAACTGGCGCCATAAGTACCAGCTCTTGCTCCATACACTGCTCCATCTGAGTCTGAGGGGAATCAGCGAAGTCAAAGTCATCTTCAAAGTCGAACACGTAGGACGGAATGGGGAGCTCTTCCTGCGTGGGCACATCGCCAGGGACTGGCAGCATCTCGATGGTACAATCAAAGAGAGAAAATGCCTCTATAAACGCACGGAGAGGTTGAAGGCTGCTGGTTTAGGCCATATCGAGGATATATACATACATGATGAGCTGGAAAACCAGTGCACTCTGATCCGTAACAGATGATCATTCCGACTTCAGGATGGCGTGAACGTATATGTAATGTACAACCACGGTGCTGTACATTACAGGCAGCTCAGAGGCGTGAACGTATACGTAATGTACGATCATGCATGGCCATGATGCCGTTCACAGCGGTGTGAACGGCTTATGTGAACGCTTATGTCAAAACGGTTATGTAGAACATCCCCTCGATATCTCTCTGCACATGCATGACACACCATTCTGTCAGCCCCCCAACTTGGGAATCCCAAGCAATCCACAATCCTGTCCCATGCGTAAAGCCTTGCAATCGATACCCTTGCATCGTACGCTCGAAGACCACAAATATGATGTGCTGAATCGTCATGACGCAGGCCTAGCAAGGTGTGTGTGTGTGGGGTGGGGGGGTCTCTGTCTGCTATGTGCGCTTGTTCGTAACTTATGACCAGTGAGTGATGCACGGGTGTGATGTGGGACTTCCCCACCTGCGATCGCAGTTGGGCCTCCCTCAGGGACTGTTGGCCACTGGACCTGGCATGCTTCAGGCTCCCGTTGGGCACAGGCGCCGTCGCCGTCGCATGGGTCAAGGCAGGACTCGTGCGAAATGGTATTCTCAGGGCTGAAGCTGCAGAATGCACTGGACCCATCATGCGGGCGCGCTTGCTCATCTCAGCGAGGAAACAGAGGGAGTCTTTGTATGATGCAGTGGGAGCATCCTAATATGTAGGGCTGGAAATTACAGCAGCCAAAGTCCATTTAGCGCGTTAATTATTCATGCTGTAAATGGCTGTAATTACAAAATAAATCACCAAGCTCTAATTTCCTGAATTATCGCCAAATTAATGGTTGTAAATGGCACCATCAACCCGCATTTAACACCAACTTAATTGCCCCATCATGAACTAACGCCTATTTAATCCATTTTTTTCTGGGGATCCCTATTGCCTTATTATTGGAACTCAACATATCTGCAATGACGATGAGCGAATAATCGAACCATGTCTGTAACAATGTTGAATTCATATAACGGAGAAACCCCCGAAGATGAGAGATGCAACATGCTTGTAAGCATGATATATAAATTGGCGCTTTCTGCCAGGCATGCCTAGCTATGCTTAAGGATACTTGGGTGCGTAGCTAAAGACAAAGTGCAAACGATGAAAAGAATATGTAAAGAATGTACAAAACCATGAGCTGACGCTCGCCCCCAGGGCCACCTGGGGATACTTGGTCTTGTTTCTTTCCTGCGGGGCTGTGGCCATGGATGGAAGCAGACACGTATGGATACAAAGGGCATGCCAGTGCACTGCTGCATGTCATATTCGTGCATATCATAGATTGATCTGGAAGGTTCTGTGACACGTCACGCCTGGTGCGGCAGCGTACGACGCAGCGCACACCAAAGCTCCCAAGCTATGGTGTGTGCAGTGTCATGAATCAACATCCATCACATCAGCAGTGTAAAAAGCAGAACATGCCTTTTTAGGTCTGTACTCTGACAATTTTATTATGCTCTGCATCAAAAGCTACATCGACTGTCTGGACTCCATACCTTACCATAGCTATCATGAATGCATGCCAAGGTGCCAAATAGTGATCATTATTGAGTTTGGAAGCCCTGCTCCACTTCTGTATGTCAGTGAAGGTGTGGGTGTCCATGTAACCCACACGGAAGCATCTTTGCTATGAACGACAGCCTCATGAGAATCATGAAGCGTCACTAGGCTGCCTCTTTTCTTTTCCGGGCTCTTTGCCCTTTGCACAGCAAGGATTATATTTACACGGTACATTGTTTTTACAAATGTAATTACAGGGAGACAGTGCAATTACAGTGCTGCTTGTAACTGTTACAGTTAACCAGAAACAGTTACAAGTGCCAAACTCCATTTAACGCGTTAATTACACACCCTTTAAATGGCCTTAATTTACAACACAAATCCACTATAACTGTAATTTCCAGCCCTACTAATATGGCGTATTGGATAATAGTACACACTTGAGCCGGGGCTTCTGGAGTTGTTAGGTATATAACCCTAGTGGACGTACTCAGGGGAGACTGTCATGCCATTCATCCACCCTAGGCCCCCTCCTATGTTCAAGGCGCTGCGTGTACTCCCCACCACATGCTTCCCTTCTCGACGCTGCAAAGCGGTACGAATACTTCAATGACCAGCAGTCACTTCCCTGGGCACACGTTTCGGCCGATCTACTTGGAGACCCTTGGCCGCTCCAGCCCTGGCCCCATGCAGTTCAGATCTGATGCAACCAATTCTGCCTTCCCTCACCCAGGCCACCGTCTTGATGCCTGCTTCAAGAACGACTGTGGTTCTGGATTCTTTGCCCAAGGAGTTTGGTGCCTGTAGCTTCGAATGAATTCAGGTATTGGATGTTCTCTAGCTCTAGCGCCGTTGCGAATGTGTTGCTGAGCAATATCCTGCTGTGTTTCTTCTGTAACTTTTTCTAGTTGTCAGGCGCCTGCAGGTGATATGTGTTTGCATGCATGATCATGCGCCATGGCGCCCGGGCGCCCCGCGAGCGCGCCCCTGCACATGCTTGGGGACACGTCGTGGACATGCACGGTGATTGCTCCGAGAACGTACCTGTGGCCACTATGTCTGGCCTCACCGCAACCTGCAAAGGCCTGAATTGCGGCCCACAAACGCTTGAAAGATGGGTGAGAGCCTGCCGATCACAGAGCTTCTATGAGGGGCACAACCACAATTACCAACCCACTTGCAGGGCGGGTGGGCGGCAGTACAGGACTGAAAGTAATCCGTTCTGAACCGTTCTAGGCAGAAACCATCTGCGTGCACTGGATGCTATTTATACTGAACCAGTGTGTTTCTGGTGAACACCTGGTGATCACCACCAGTGCTCACAGCATGCATGTACGCTCCGTTTTCTCGAAATTTCGGCGGATTTTGTGGCTGCAAGAGAACATGTTTTCTTTTCAACCAAAACTCCAATGTGACATGCAATGGTGACCCCTCGATAACTCGACGAACTGTGCTGCGCACCTTCCTTCCCAGAAGAATCCACAAAATAGGTAGCAGCTGTGTTCGACACCAAGTGACCTATGCGTTGGTGTTGCTCACGATTATATGGATGCTCCTCAACACACGCACTGAGTCTGTTTATCCAATAAGTCAAAAGCTGCATGATTTACAAACCTGTCACAAATGTATAGCCGTGTACAGTAGATTGCTGAGTGTGAACGATGGATGGCATGCTCGACGATGTGGACTGGGAGCATGGCCTGCACGACACCGAAGACGTATTCGCGCTAGTGGAGGCCCTCGAACTTGACGAACCGCTGCATGATGTGGACGCGGCGACTCTGTCTTGCCATGAGCAGGCAGCTGCATCCCAGATGATGCAGCACACCAGCGAGGCCCAATTCCCAGCAGGGCAGCGATCTCTTTCTCCCAAGCCAGCACCTGTGCCACAAAGCAAGGAATCTCAGAGGTTAGAGCGAATCAGGGTGCGAAATAGGTAGGCACAGGCTAGGAGAAGGCAAAAAACGAAGGTGTGACCACTTGAATGTCCTACTTTTGGCATTGTCAGGATAACACCAAGGTGCGAAGATGAATGCTGTCAATGCTCGCTCTCCAGTGTTGCTTTCCTCGTTTGCTACCTGTAAACAGATCTGTGAGTGTTCAAATGAGTTTTGGGCTTGGTGGCATATGTGCAGGCCAGAAACTTTATGAAGCTCGATCTAGGTTATGAAGCGCGGTACGTCAGGTATGCATTGACAATGTTCAGCGCAGGGGATGACAATCGCCTGTGGTGCAGGGGCAAGTAGCGGAGCTTGAACACAGCATTGCCCACATTCCATCTGCGGTAACAAGCGCTGTTGAAAGGCAGCAGCAACTGCAAGGCCAGCACACACACAGCTTAAGCAGCGACTGAGCAACTCTATTGCTGCTCTGGACGCCATTTTGAGTGTGTCGAGTCTCATTGCACAAAAAGCGGGTACGCCCCCATCCGCATGTGCATGCGTCCTGTTCTGGTGACAAACATGAGGGCAGCTGACGCACATAGCATCTCGTTAGCAGGCATCTCATGTCAGCCACAGTCTGTAGGGCAGTCTGGAGCTCCGCCCGCCCAGCACCCGGCTTCGGCCCCTATGCAAGAGATGCAAGAGGCGTCGTGCAAGCAAGAGGCATCGGGCAAGAGCCCCGCTGGCACTCCATGCACTGATGCAGCCACCTCGCTTGTACTCAGTCACCCCTCTCGCCACAGCAGAAGGAGCATTTTGTTCGGCCCAGACACAACAACGACCCCTCGCCCTCTCTCAGAGTTCCGCCACCACAGACCGATCTCCATCGATCTCGTTGACCCAACCGCGTTTACAGAACTTGTCGATGTCAGAGACGACTTTGAAGCGCGCACCTCTCAGGCATCCTGTACCCCGCCTTCTGCCACCAAGGAAATAAGGTTAAGGCACGCAGTAGATGCGTTTCGGGCGGCTGAGGCCGCAAAAAGTGGCTGCGGGGTGTCTGAAATTGTGTGGTTCGTCCAGACACATGTGGAGGTTTGTGAGGGCTCCGAAACTGAGCATGCCACCATGGCAGGTCAGCCTGGGCAGACGAACAGCAAGACGTTGCTGTTTTCTTCAACGTTGAACTCGGCTCCATGCTTTGCTTCGTTCATTCTCATCTACTTCCATATGTCAACTGAAAATGCTGCCTCAGCTCAAGCCTTGGACGTCCTTGAAGGGGCGGCTGCTGGTGTGCTGCAGCTCATCATGTCATGTGCACTGCGTGACTAGCCCTGCCACATCAGCGTCTGATGTTGCTTGCCTCCTATCACGTGGCTGAGAGCTGCCCTGGTGCAGAGGAATTCATCCACAGCCTGTCCAGCTCTGGGTTTGCAGAGGGCAACAAGAGCAGCCCAGCCTGCGCACCCCGCCAGAAGCGGCGCCGAGGAGCATGTGGCAGTGCTGCACCGCCCTCTGCACCGCGCATAAAGCCCCTGCGCAGCACCGCAGAGATGATGGAGAGTGCTGGGGTGACGGACGCCCATATCGACGCATGCCATGTACGGTGTGGCATAGGGGACGTCGCCCCCCTTCGGGCAGCAGTGAAGGGCATGTTCCGCGGAACAGTGCTGAGACACAGTGGACTGCTGCCTGTTGCAGTCCTGCAATGGTGCTTCGAGCAGGCTATTGATACCATAGATCGCATTCTTGAAGGGTTCAAGACAGGTGCGGCTCGTTGGAGCATCTGTGCTGCCCTCATGCGTTGCAGCTGTCCAATGCAGTGCAACGCATGCTGATGATTTCATTCGAACTATGAGTGTTCTTTTGCAGCATCAATACTGCTGCCTAGGCTGCAGAGCACCCCCCCATACACTCCTTGAGTCACTGCTCTGTTGATTTTCGCATGACACTGTTTGACGGTGGTCAGCATGCCAGCAACTTGCACACTGTGGCCTGCAGCACAGCGCTGACACGCAAATGTAAGGTGGTAGTGCAGGCATATCGGCACGGGATCCCACGCACGCCGCTCCAGCTGGCAGCGCCTCTGACAGTTCAGAGCAGGGGTCGATGCGAGCACCAGCTAGTTCATGGTCAGGTGCGCCTGGATGCATGCAGAACAGGATCGATCCCAACTCTGTATCAAGCTTGGACACTGATATGACACCGCCAAGCGGGTCTGACGGCATGTCCTGTGCGGCATCTGGCCCTTTGACGCGGCGCACCGGGTCGCCGACTGCGCCCTGTGGGGGTACGAGCTGGGCTGAGCAGTACATGCGGGAGAGAGACATTCATACTTTGTGCACCATTCTCACAGTCAGGGCAGAGCTCATGGCCCTGCTGGATGAGATGCCCTCCATGGTTTGTCCTTCAAGTTACCTGTTCAGCCTGGGCTCCTGTGGTCTGCACACTCAGTTTCATCGATCTATGAGTATATTATATGCATGCAATGGGCTCTGCCTGTCAGCAACACCGTGTATGTCCTCTTGCCAGGCAATCAAGGCCGGAGCCTAACATCACAACGCAGTATCCTGCATAGAACCACAGCCTCCCTTGATTGGCACAGCCTATAACTGGGCACAACGATAACAGTGGAGGAACACAATGCAATGTGCAGCAACAAACCTCAGGTCAGGTATCCTGTAGAAGTATGAAATTGTATGCTGAGTGCCAATGATGGTCTAAAAAGTGCTTGCACCTCACGATAGGGCATCTGGTGCAGGTTGCAGAGAACCGGCAGAGTGAGTGGGCAGAGTGAGTGGCAGTGCACCAGGCAGCAGCTGCTACAGCAGGCCTGTAGCTTTTCATTCGATTTCTGCTTCGCAGAAACTGTAACAACGCTGGATTCCTGCAAGGATTTGTTCAGTCAGAAAATGCTCGCAGTTCAGCCATTCTTTGGCCAGTACTACCAGGCACGCCCCTCTGAGCTCTCATGCACTGAACACAGCACGCTGTGCCTCACATATGTAGCGCCAAGGTCCAACTTGAGCAGGGCGAAATATCGCCCTGTCCTAGCATTCAGTTGCTTGACCAGTCTGATCCCTGCCCCCCGGGCCCTGCCGCGCGGTTTGGTAGAACCGCGCGGGAGAGGTTCATTATGTGGTATATTTTTTGGTAGTTTTGTGAGGCTATTCGAAGGGCATTTATGGCTCGTCACAGGCTTTCGCACAGTATCCATCTTGATAGAATCTGTGCTTACTGGAAACTGTCCTCTTGATTCATGGGTGCAGGTTTGGTTCTGCAATTTCATTGAATCCGTGTTTCATAGCCACATCTGACCCCTGTGCAGGTCGAAAACATGTATTCCCAGCTGTACAAAGTAGTGAAGCCAAATATCTTGGAGCGCGCACGCCTGGCAGAGTACTGGATGGTCCAGGAGAGGCAGAAAAGGTCGCTGGATGGTCACATGCATGAAGCCTGTGCACTAATGGCAGCCCTTTCGTCTCACCTGCCGCTCCCTCTAGAATTTTTCACCCACCTCAACGCCATTCTAAGCACCCCTTCTACCTGCAAGCAGGCAGCAGCATGCTCCCTGACGGCCTG